>CAUEHS010000791.1:0-73245 GCA_958510865.1 Myrrha octodecimguttata
AAGGGTAAGCTTAAGGGTAAAAGCAAGGGTAAAGGGTTAAGGGTAAGGGTAAGGGTAAGGGTAAAGGGTTAAGGGTAAGGGTAAGGGTAAGGGTAAGCTTAAGGGTAAAAGCAAGGGTAAGGGTAAGGGAAAGGGTAAGGGTAAGGGTAAGGGTAAGGGTATTGGTAAGGGTAAGGGTAAAGGTTAAGGGTAGGGTAAGGGTAAGGGTAAGGGTAAAGGGTAAGGGTAAGCTTAAGGGTAAAAGCAAGGGTAAGGGTTAGGGTAAGGGTAAGGGTAAGGGTAAGGGTAAGGGTAAGGGTAAGCTTAAGGGTAAAAGCAAGGGTAAGGGTAAGGGTAAGGTAAGGGTAAGGGTAAGGGTAAGGGTAAGGGTAAGGGTAAGGGTAAGGGTAAGGGTAAGGGTAAGCTTAAGGGTAAAAGCAAGGGTAAGGGGTAAGGGTAAGGGTAAGGGTAAGGGTAAGGGTAAGGGTAAGCTTAAGGGTAAAAGCAAGGGTAAGGGTAAGGGTAAGGGTAAGGGTAAGGGTTAGGGTAAGGGTAAAGGTAAGGGTAAGCCTAAGGGTAAAAGCAAGGGTAAGGGTAAGGGTAAGGGTAAGGGTAAGGGTAAGGGTAAGGGTAAGGGTAAGGGTAAGGGTAAGGGTAAGGGTAAGGGTAAGAGTAAGGGTAAGGGTAAGGGTAAGCTTAAGGGTAAAAGCAAGGGTAAGGGTAAGGGTAAGGGTAAGGGTAAGGGTAAGCCTAAGGGTAAAAGCAAGGGTAAGGGTAAGGGTAAGGGTAAGCTTAAGGGTAAAAGCAAGGGTAAGGGTAAGGGTAAGGGTAAGGGTAAGGGTAAGGGTAAGGGTAAGGGTAAGCTTAAGGGTAAAGGCAAGGGTAAGGGTAAGGGTAAGGGTAAGGGTAAGGGTAAGGGTAAGGGTAAGGGTAAGGGTAAGGGTAAAGGTAAGGGTAAGCCTAAGGGTAAAAGCAAGGGTAAGGGTAAGGGTAAGGGTAAGTTTAAGGGTAAGCTTAAGGGTAAAAGCAAGGGTAAGGGTAAGGGTAAGGGTAAGGGTAAGGGTAAGGGTAAGGGTAAGGGTAAGGGTAAGGGTAAGCTTAAGGGTAAAAGCAAGGGTAAGGGTAAGGGTAAGGGTAAGGGTAAGGGTAAGGGTAAGGGTAAGGGTAAGGGTAAGGGTAAGGGTAAGGGTAAGGGTAAGGGTAAGGGTAAGGGTAATGGTAAGCT
Source organism: Myrrha octodecimguttata (assembly GCA_958510865.1). NCBI lineage: Eukaryota > Metazoa > Arthropoda > Insecta > Coleoptera > Coccinellidae > Myrrha > Myrrha octodecimguttata. Next base: position 1,205 of record CAUEHS010000791.1, read on the forward strand.
AAAGGGTAAAAGCAAATGTAAGGGTTAGGGTAAGGGTAAGGGTAAGGGTAAGGGTAAGGGTAAGCTTAAGGGTAAAAGCAAGGGTAAGGGTAAGGGTAAGGGTAAGGGTAAGGGTAAGGGTAAGGGTAAGGGTAAGGGTAAGGGTAAGGGTAAGGGTAAAGGTAAGGGTAAGCCTAAGGGTAAAAGCAAGGGTAAGGGTAAGGGTAAGGGTAAGGGTAAGGGTAAGGGTAAGGGTAAGGGTAAGGGTAAGCTTAAGGGTATAAGCAAGGGTAAGGGTAAGGGTAAGGGTGAGGGTAAGGGTAAGGGTAAGGGTAAGGGTATGGGTAAGGGTAAGGGTAAGCTTAAGGGTAAAAGCAAGGGTAAGGGTAAGGGTAAGGGTAAGGGTAAGGGTAAGGGTAAGGGTAAGGGTAAGGGTAAGGGTAAGCTTAAGGGTAAAAGCAAGGGTAAGGGTAAGGGTAAGGTTAAGGGTAAGGGTAAGGGTAAGGGTAAGGGTAAGGGTAAGGGTAAGGGTAAAGTTAAGGGTAAGCCTAAGGGTAAAATCAAGGGTAAGGGTAAGGGTAAGGGTAAGGGTAAGGGTAAGGGTAAGGGTAAGGGTAAGGGTAAGGGTAAGCTTAAGGGTAAAAGCAAGGGTAAGGGTAAGGGTAAGGGTAAGGGTAAGGGTAAGGGTAAAGGTAAGGGTAAGCCTAAGGGTAAAAGCAAGGGTAAGGGTAAGGGTAAGGGTAAGGGTAAGGGTAAGGGTAAGGGTAAGGGTAAGGGTAAGGGTAAGGGTAAGGGTAAGGGTAAGGGTAAGGGTAAGCTTAAGGGTAAAAGCAAGGGTAAGGGTAAGGGTAAGGGTAAGGGTAAGGGTAAGGGTAAGCTTAAGGGTAAAAGCAAGGGTAAGGGTAAGGTTAAGGGTAAGGGTAAGGGTAAGGGCAAGGGTAAGGGTAAGCTTAAGGGTAAAAGCAAGGGTAAGGGTAAGGGTAAGGGTAAGGGTAAGCTTAAGGGTAAAAGCAAGGGTAAGGGTAAGGGTAAGGGTAAGGGTAAGGGTAAGGGTAAGGGTAAAGGTAAGGGTAAGCCTAAGGGTAAAAGCAAGGGTAAGGGTAAGGGTAAGGGTAAGGGTAAGGGTAAGGGTAAGGGTAAGGGTAAGGGTAAGGGTAAGGGTAAGGGTAAGGGTAAGGGTAAGGGTAAGGGTAAGGGTAAGGGTAAGGGTAAGGGTAAGGGTAAGCCTAAGGGTAAAAGCAAGGGTAAGGGTAAGGGTAAGGGTAAGGGTAAGGGTAAGGGTAAGCCTAAGGGTAAGGGTAAGGGTAAGGGTAAGGGTAAGGGTAAGGGTAAGCTTAAGGGTAAAAGCAAGGGTAAGGGTAAGGGTAAGGGTAAGGGTAAGGGTAAGGGTAAGGGTAAGGGTAAGGGTAAGCTTAAGGGTAAAAGCAAGGGTAAGGGTAAGGGTAAGGGTAAGGGTAAGGGTAAGGGTAAGGGTAAGGGTAAGGGTAAAGGTAAGGGTAAGCCTAAGGGTAAAAGCAAGGGTATGGGTAAGGGTAAGGGTAAGGGTAAGTGTAAGGGTAAGGGTAAGGGTAAGGGTAAGGGTAAGGGTAAGGGTAAGGGTAAGGGTAAGGGTAAGGGTAAGCTTAAGGGTAAAAGCAAGGGTAAGTGTAAGGGTAAGGGTAAGGGTAAGGGTAAGGGTAAGGGTAAGGGTAAGGGTAAGGGTAAGGGTAAGCTTAAGGGTAAAAGCAAGGGTAAGGGTAAGGGTAAGGGTAAGGGTAAGGGTAAGGGTAAGGGTAAGGGTAAGGGTAAGGGTAAGGGTAAGGGTAAGGGTAAGGGTAAGGGTAAGGGTAAGGGTAAGCTTAAGGGTAAAAGCAAGGGTAAGGGTAAGGGTAAGGGTAAGGGTAAGGGTAAGGGTAAGGGTAAGGGTAAGGGTAAGGGTAAGCTTAAGGGTAAAAGCAAGGGTAAGGGTAAGGGTAAGGGTAAGGGTAAGGGTAAGGGTAAGGGTAAGGGTAAGGGTAAGGGTAAGCCTAAGGGTAAAAGCAAGGGTAAGGGTAAGGGTAAAAGCAAGGGTAAGGGTAAGGGTAAGGGTAAGGGTAAGGGTAAGGGTAAGGGTAAGGGTAAGGGTAAGGGTAAGGGTAAGGGTAAGGGTAAGGGTAAGCTTAAGGGTAAAAGCAAGGGTAAGGGTAAGGGTAAGGGTAAGGGTAAGGGTAAGTGTAAGCTTAAGGGTAAAAGCAAGGGTAAGGGTAAGGGTAAGGGTAAAGGTAAGGGTAAGCCTTAGGGTAAAGGCAAGGGTAAGGGTAAGGGTAAGGGTAAGGGTAAGGGTAAGGGTAAGGGTAAGGGTAAGGGTAAGGGTAAGGGTAAGCTTAAGGGTAAAAGCAAGGGTAAGGGTAAGGGTAAGGGTAAGGGTAAGGGTAAGGGTAAGGGTAAGGGTAAGGGTAAGGGTAAGGGTAAGGGTAAGGGTAAGGGTAAGGGTAAGGGTAAGGGTAAGGGTAAGCTTAAGGGTAAAAGCAAGGGTAAGGGTAAGGGTAAGGGTAAGGGTAAGGGTAAGGGTAAGGGTAAGGGTAAGGGTAAGGGTAAGGGTAAGGGTAAGGGTAAGGGTAAGGGTAAGCTTAAGGGTAAAAGCAAGGGTAAGGGTTAGGGTAAGGGTAAGGGTAAGGGTAAGGGTAAGCTTGAGGGTAAAAGCAAGGGTAAGGGTGAGGGTAAGGGTAAGGGTAAAGGTAAGGGTGAGCCTAAGGGTAAAAGCAAGGGTAAGGGTAAGGGTAAGGGTAAGGGTAAGGGTAAGGGTAAGGGTAAGGGTAAGGGTAAGGGTAAGGGTAAGCTTAAGGGTATAAGCAAGGGTAAGGGTAAGGGTAAGGGTGAGGGTAAGGGTAAGGGTAAGGGTAAGCTTAAGGGTAAAAGCAAGGGTAAGGGTAAGGGTAAGGGTAAGGGTAAGGGTAAGGGTAAGGGTAAGATTAAGGGTAAAAGCAAGGGTAAGGGTAAGGGTAAGGGTAAGGGTAAGGGTAAGGGTAAGGGTAAGGGTAAGGGTAAGGGTAAGGGTAAGGGTAAAGGTTAGGGTAAGCCTAAGGGTAAAAGCAAGGGTAAGGGTAAAGGTAAGGGTAAGGGTAAGGGTAAGGGTAAGGGTAAGGGTAAGGGTAAGGGTAAGGGTAAGGGTAAGGGTAAGGGTAAGGGTAAGCTTAAGGGTAAAAGCAAGGGTAAGGGTAAGGGTAAGGGTAAGGGTAAGCCTAAGGGTAAAACAAGGGTAAGGGTAAGGGTAAGGGTATGGGTAAGAGTAAGCTTAAGGGTAAAAGCAAGGGTAAGGGTAAGGGTAAGGGTGAGGGTAAGGGTAAGCTTAAGGGTTAAAGCAAGGGTAAGGGTAAGGGTAAGGGTAAGGGTAAGGGTAAAGGTAAGGGTAAGCCTAAGGGTAAAAGCAAGGGTAAGGGTAAGGGTAAGGGTAAGGGTAAGGGTAAGGGTAAGGGTAAGGGTAAGGGTAAGGGTAAGGGTAAGGGTAAGGGTAAGGGTAAGGGTAAGCTTAAGGGTAAAAGCAAGGGTAAGGGTAAGGGTAAGGGTAAGGGTAAGGGTAAGGGTAAGGGTAAGGGTAAGGGTAAGGGTAAGGGTAAGGGTAAGGGTAAGGGTAAGGGTAAAAGCAAGGGTAAGGGTAAGGGTAAGGGTGAGGGTAAGGGTAAGGGTAAGGGTAAGGGTAAGCTTAAGGGTAAAAGCAAGGGTAAGGGTAAGGGTAAGGGTAAGGGTAAGGGTAAGGGTAAGGGTAAGGGTAAGGGTAAGGGTAAGCTTAAGGGTAAAAGCAAGGGTAAGGGTAAGGGTAAGGGTAAGGGTAAGGGTAAGGGTAAGGGTAAGGGTAAAGGTAAGGGTAAGCCTAAGGGTAAAAGCAAGGGTAAGGGTAAGGGTTAGGGTAAGGGTAAGGGTAAGGGTAAGGGTAAGGGTAAGGGTAAGGGTAAGGGTAAGGGTAAGTGTAAGGGTAAGGGTAAGGGTAAGCTTAAGGGTAAAAGCAAGGGTAAGGGTAAGGGTAAGGGTAAGGGTAAGGGTGAGGGTAAGGGTAAGGGTAAGGGTAAGGGTAAGGGTAAGGGTAAGCTTAAGGGTAAAAGCAAGGGTAAGGGTAAGGGTAAGGGTAAGGGTAAGGGTAAGGGTAAGGGTAAGGGTAAAGGTAAGGGTAAGCCTGAGGGTAAAAGCAAGGGTATGGGTAAGGGTAAGGGTAAGGGTAAGTGTAAGGGTAAGGGTAAGGGTAAGGGTAAGGGTAAGGGTAAGGGTAAGGGTAAGGGTAAGGGTAAGGGTAAGGGTAAGCTTAAGGGTAAAAGCAAGGGTAAGTGTAAGGGTAAGGGTAAGGGTAAGGGTAAGGGTAAGGGTAAGGGTAAGGGTAAGGGTAAGGGTAAGCTTAAGGGTAAAAGCAAGGGTAAGGGTAAGGGTAAGGGTAAGGGTAAGGGTAAGGGTAAGGGTAAGGGTAAGGGTAAGGGTAAGGGTAAGGGTAAGGGTAAGGGTAAGGGTAAGGGTAAGGGTAAGGGTAAGGGTAAGGGTAAGCTTAAGGGTAAAAGCAAGGGTAAGGGTAAGGGTAAGGGTAAGGGTAAGGGTAAGGGTAAGGGTAAGGGTAAGGGTAAGCTTAAGGGTAAAAGCAAGGGTAAGGGTAAGGGTAAGGGTAAGCTTAAGGGTAAAAGCAAGGGTAAGGGTAAGGGTAAGGGTAAGGGTAAGGGTAAGGGTAAGGGTAAGGGTAAGGGTAAGGGTAAGGGTAAGGGTAAGGGTAAGGGTAAGGGTAAGGGTAAGGGTAAGGGTAAGGGTAAGGGTAAGCTTAAGGGTAAAAGCAAGGGTAAGGGTAAGGGTAAGGGTAAGGGTAAGGGTAAGGGTAAGGGTAAGGGTAAGGGTAAGCCTAAGGGTAAAAGCAAGGGTAAGGGTAAGGGTAAAAGCAAGGGTAAGGGTAAGGGTAAGGGTAAGGGTAAGGGTAAGGGTAAGGGTAAGGGTAAGGGTAAGGGTAAGGTTAAGGGTAAGGGTAAGCTTAAGGGTAAAAGCAAGGGTAAGGGTAAGGGTAAGGGTAAGGGTAAGGGTAAGTGTAAGCTTAAGGGTAAAAGCAAGGGTAAGGGTAAGGGTAAGGGTAAAGGTAAGGGTAAGCCTTAGGGTAAAGGCAAGGGTAAGGGTAAGGGTAAGGGTAAGGGTAAGGGTAAAAGCAAGGGTAAGGGTAAGGGTAAGGGTAAGGGTAAGGGTAAGGGTAAGGGTAAGGGTAAGGGTAAGGGTAAGCTTAAGGGTAAAAGCAAGGGTAAGGGTAAGGGTAAGGGTAAGGGTAAGGGTAAGGGTAAGGGTAAGGGTAAGGGTAAGGGTAAGGGTAAGGGTAAGGGTAAGGGTAAGGGTAAGGGTAAGGGTAAGGGTAAGGGTAAGGGTAAAAGCAAGGGTAAGGGTAAGGGTAAGGGTGAGGGTAAGGGTAAGGGTAAGGGTAAGGGTAAGCTTAAGGGTGAAAGCAAGGGTAAGGGTAAGGGTAAGGGTAAGGGTAAGGGTAAGGGTAAGGGTAAGGGTAAGCTTAAGGGTAAAAGCAAGGGTAAGGGTAAGGGTAAGGGTAAGGGTAAGGGTAAGGGTAAGGGTAAGGGTAAAGGTAAGGGTAAGCCTAAGGGTAAAAGCAAGGGTAAGGGTAAGGGTTAGGGTAAGGGTAAGGGTAAGGGTAAGGGTAAGGGTAAGGGTAAGGGTAAGGGTAAGGGTAAGTGTAAGGGTAAGGGTAAGGGTAAGCTTAAGGGTAAAAGCAAGGGTAAGGGTAAGGGTAAGGGTAAGGGTAAGGGTAAGGGTAAGGGTAAGGGTAAGGGTAAGGGTAAGGGTAAGGGTAAGGGTAAGGGTAAGGGTAAGGGTAAGCTTAAGGGTAAGGGTAAGGGTAAGGGTAAAGGTAAGGGTAAGCCTAAGGGTAAAAGCAAGGGTGAGGGTAAGGGTTAGGGTAAGGGTAAGGGTAAGGGTAAGGGTAAGGGTAAGGGTAAGTGTAAAGGTAAGGGTAAGGGTAAGCTTAAGGGTAAAAGCAAGGGTAAGTGTAAGGGTAAGGGTAAGGGTAAGGGTAAGGGTAAGGGTAAGGGTAAGGGTAAGCTTAAGGGTAAGGGTAAGGGTAAGGGTAAGGGTAAGCCTAAGGGTAAAAGCAAGGGTAGGGGTAAGGGTAAGGGTAAGGGTAAGGGTAAGCTTAAGGGTAAAAGCAAGGGTAAGGGTAAGGGTAAGGGTAAGGGTAAGGGTAAGGGTAAGCTTAAGGGTAAAAGCAAGGGTAAGGGTAAGGGTAAGGGTAAGGGTAAGGGTAAGGGTAAGGGTAAAGGTAAGGGTAAGCCTAAGGGTAAAAGCAAGGGTAAGGGTAAGGGTAAGGGTAAGGGTAAGGGTAAGGGTAAGGGTAAGGGTAAGGGTAAGGGTAAGGGTAAGCTTAAGGGTAAAAGCAAGGGTAAGGGTAAGGGTAAGGGTAAGGGTAAGGGTAAGGGTAAGGATAAGGGTAAGGGTAAGGGTAAGGGTAAGGGTAAGGGTAAGCTTAAGGGTAAAAGCAAGGGTAAGGGTAAGGGTAAGGGTAAGGGTAAGGGTAAGTGTAAGCTTAAGGGTAAAAGCAAGGGTAAGGGTAAGGGTAAGGGTAAAGGTAAGGGTAAGCCTTAGGGTAAAAGCAAGGGTAAGGGTAAGGGTAAGGGTAAGGGTAAGGGTAAGGGTAAGGGTAAGGGTAAGGGTAAGGGTAAGGGTAAGTTTTAAAGGGTAAAAGCAAGGGTAAGGGTAAGGGTAAGGGTAAGGGTAAGGGTAAGGGTAAGGGTAAGGGTAAGGGTAAGGGTAAGGGTAAGGGTGAGGGTAAGGGTAAGGGTAAGGGTAAGGGTAAGGGTAAGGGTAAGGGTAAGCTTAAGGGTAAAAGCAAGGGTAAGGGTAAGGGTAAGGGTAAGGGTAAGGGTGAGGGTAAGGGTAAGGGTAAGGGTAAGGGTAAGGGTAAGGGTAAGCTTAAGGGTAAAAGCAAGGGTAAGGGTTAGGGTAAGGGTAAGGGTAAGGGTAAGGGTAAGCTTGAGGGTAAAAGCAAGGGTAAGGGTAAGGGTAAGGGTAAGGGTAAAGGTAAGGGTAAGCCTAAGGGTAAAAGCAAGGGTAAGGGTAAGGGTAAGGGTAAGGGTAAGGGTAAGGGTAAGGGTAAGGGTAAGGGTAAGGGTAAGGGTAAGCTTAAGGGAATAAGCAAGGGTAAGGGTAAGGGTAAGGGTGAGGGTAAGGGTAAGGGTAAGGGTAAGCTTAAGGGTAAAAGCAAGGGTAAGGGTAAGGGTGAGGGTGAGGGTAAGGGTAAGGGTAAGGGTAAGCTTAAGGGTAAAAGCAAGGGTAAGGGTAAGGGTAAGGGTAAGGGTAAGGGTAAGGGTAAGGGTAAGGGTAAGGGTAAGGGTAAGGGTAAGGGTAAGGGTAAGGGTAAGGGTAAGGGTAAAGGTTAGGGTAAGCCTAAGGGTAAAAGCAAGGGTAAGGGTAAAGGTAAGGGTAAGGGTAATGGTAAGGGTAAGGGTAAGGGTAAGGGTAAGGGTAAGGGTAAGGGTAAGGGTAAGCTTAAGGGTAAAAGCAAGGGTAAGGGTAAGGGTAAGGGTAAGGGTAAGCCTAAGGGTAAAACAAGGGTAAGGGTAAGGGTAAGGGTAAGGGTAAGAGTAAGCTTAAGGGTAAAAGCAAGGGTAAGGGTAAGGGTAAGGGTGAGGGTAAGGGTAAGCTTAAGGGTTAAAGCAAGGGTAAGGGTAAGGGTAAGGGTAAGGGTAAGGGTAAGGGTAAAGGTAAGGGTAAGCCTAAGGGTAAAAGCAAGGGTAAGGGTAAGGGTAAGGGTAAGGGTAAGGGTAAGGGTAAGGGTAAGGGTAAGGGTAAGGGTAAGGGTAAGGGTAAGGGTAAGGGTTAGCTTAAGGGTAAAAGCAAGGGTAAGGGTAAGGGTAAGGGTAAGGGTAAGGGTAAGGGTAAGGGTAAGGGTAAGGGTAAGGGTAAGGGTAAGGGTAAGCTTAAGGGTAAAAGCAAGGGTAAGGGTAAGGGTAAGGGTGAGGGTAAGGGTAAGGGTAAGGGTAAGGGTAAGCTTAAGGGTAAAAGCAAGGGTAAGGGTAAGGGTAAGGGTAAGGGTAAGGGTGAGGGTAAGGGTAAGGGTAAGGGTAAGGGTAAGCTTAAGGGTAAAAGCAAGGGTAAGGGTAAGGGTAAGGGTAAGGGTAAGGGTAAGGGTAAGGGTAAGGGTAAGGGTAAGGGTAAGCCTAAGGGTAAAAGCAAGGGTAAGGGTAAGGGTTAGGGTAAGGGTAAGGGTAAGGGTAAGGGTAAGGGTAAGGGTAAGGGTAAGGGTAAGTGTAAGGGTAAGGGTAAGGGTAAGCTTAAGGGTAAAAGCAAGGGTAAGGGTAAGGGTAAGGGTAAGGGTAAGGGTAAGGGTAAGGGTAAGGGTAAGGGTAAGGGTAAGGAAAAGCTTAAGGGTAAAAGCAAGGGTAAGGGTAAGGGTAAGGGTAAGGGTAAGGGTAAGGGTAAGGGTAAGGGTAAGGGTAAGGGTAAGGGTAAGGGTAAGGGTAAGGGTAAGGGTAAGGGTAAGGGTAAGCTTAAGGGTAAAAGCAAGGGTAAGGGTAAGGGTAAGGGTAAGGGTAAGGGTAAGGGTAAGGGTAAGGGTAAGGGTAAGGGTAAGCTTAAGGGTAAAAGCAAGGGTAAGGGTAAGGGTAAGGGTAAGGGTAAGGGTAAGGGTAAGGGTAAGGGTAAGGGTAAGGGTAAGGGTAAGGGTAAGCCTAAGGGTAAAAGCAAGGGTAAGGGTAAGGGTAAAAGCAAGGGTAAGGGTAAGGGTAAGGGTAAGGGTAAGGGTAAGGGTAAGGGTAAGGGTAAGGGTAAGGGTAAGGGTAAGGGTAAGGGTAAGGGTAAGGGTAAGGGTAAGGGTAAGGGTAAGGGTAAGCTTAAGGGTAAAAGCAAGGGTAAGGGTAAGGGTAAGGGTAAGGGTAAGGGTAAGTGTAAGCTTAAGGGTAAAAGCAAGGGTAAGGGTAAGGGTAAGGGTAAAGGTAAGGGTAAGCCTTAGGGTAAAAGCAAGGGTAAGGGTAAGGGTAAGGGTAAGGGTAAGGGTAAGGGTAAGGGTAAGGGTAAGGGTAAGCTTAAGGGTAAAAGCAAGGGTAAGGGTAAGGGTAAGGGTAAGGGTAAGGGTAAGGGTAAGGGTAAGGGTAAGGGTAAGGGTAAGGGTAGGGGTAAGGGTAAGCTTAAGGGTAAAAGCAAGGGTGAGGGTAAGGGTAAGGGTAAGGATAAGGGTAAGGGTAAGGGTAAGGGTAAGGGTAAGGGTAAGGGTAAGGGTAAGCTTAAGGGTAAAAGCAAGGGTAAGGGTTAGGGTAAGGGTAAGGGTAAGCTTGAGGGTAAAAGCAAGGGTAAGGGTAAGGGTAAGGGTAAGGGTAATGGTAAGGGTAAGCCTAAGGGTAAAAGCAAGGGTAAGGGTAAGGGTAAGGGTAAGGGTAAGGGTAAGGGTAAGGGTAAGGGTAAGGGTAAGGGTAGGGGTAAGGGTAAGGGTAAGCTTAAGGGTATAAGCAAGGGTAAGGGTAAGGGTAAGGGTGAGGGTAAGGGTAAGGGTAAGGGTAAGCTTAAGGGTAAAAGCAAGGGTAAGGGTAAGGGTAAGGGTAAGGGTAAGGGTAAGGGTAAGGGTAAGCTTAAGGGTAAAAGCAAGGGTAAGGGTAAGGGTAAGGGTAAGGGTAAGGGTAAGGGTAAGGGTAAAGGTTAGGGTAAGCCTAAGGGTAAAAGCAAGAGTAAGGGTAAAGGTAAGGGTAAGGGTAAGGGTAAGGGTAAGGGTAAGGGTAAGGGTAAGGGTAAGGGTAAGGGTAAGGGTAAGCTTAAGGGTAAAAGCAAGGGTAAGGGTAAGGGTAAGGGTAAGGGTAAGGGTAAGCCTAAGGGTAAAACAAGGGTAAGGGTAAGGGTAAGGGTAAGGGTAAGAGTAAGCTTAAGGGTAAAAGCAAGGGTAAGGGTAAGGGTAAGGGTGAGGGTAAGGGTAAGCTTAAGGGTTAAAGCAAGGGTAAGGGTAAGGGTAAGGGTAAGGGTAAGGGTAAAGGTAAGGGTAAGCCTAAGGGTAAAAGCAAGGGTAAGGGTAAGGGTAAGGGTAAGGGTAAGGGTAAGGGTAAGGGTAAGGGTAAGGGTAAGGGTAAGGGTAAGGATAAGGGTAAGGGTAAGGGTAAGGGTAAGGGTAAGCTTAAGGGTAAAAGCAAGGGTAAGGGTAAGGGTAAGGGTAAGGGTAAGGGTAAGGGTAAGGGTAAGGGTAAGGGTAAGGGTAAGGGTAAGGGTAAGGGTAAGGGTAAGGGTAAGGGTAAAAGCAAGGGTAAGGGTAAGGGTAAGGGTGAGGGTAAGGGTAAGGGTAAGGGTAAGGGTAAGGGTAAGCTTAAGGGTAAAAGCAAGGGTAAGGGTAAGGGTAAGGGTAAGGGTAAGGGTAAGGGTAAGGGTAAGGGTAAGGGTAAGGGTAAGGGTAAGGGTAAGCTTAAAGGTAAAAGCAAGGGTAAGGGTAAGGGTAAGGGTAAGGGTAAGGGTAAGGGTAAGGGTAAGGGTAAGGGTAAAGGTAAGGGTAAGCCTAAGGGTAAAAGCAAGGGTAAGGGTAAGGGTTAGGGTAAGGGTAAGGGTAAGGGTAAGGGTAAGGGTAAGGGTAAGGGTAAGTGCAAGGGTAAGGGTAAGGGTAAGCTTAAGGGTAAAAGCAAGGGTAAGGGTAAGGGTAAGGGTAAGGGTAAGGGTAAGGGTAAGGGTAAGGGTGAGGGTAAGGGTAAGCTTAAGGGTAAGGGTAAGGGTAAGGGTAAAGGTAAGGGTAAGCCTAAGGGTAAAAGCAAGGGTAAGGGTAAGGGTTAGGGTAAGGGTAAGGGTAAGGGTAAGGGTAAGGGTAAGGGTAAGTGTAAGGGTAAGGGTAAGGGTAAGCTTAAGGGTAAAAGCAAGGGTAAGGGTAAGGGTAAGGGTAAGGGTAAGGGTAAGGGTAAGGGTAAGGGTAAGGGTAAGCTTAAGGGTAAGGGTAAGGGTAAGGGTAAGGGTAAGCCTAAGGGTAAAAGCAAGGGTAAGGGTAAGGGTAAGGGTAAGGGTAAGGGTAAGCTTAAGGGTAAAAGCAAGGGTAAGGGTAAGGGTAAGGGTAAGGGTAAGGGTAAGGGTAAGGGTAAGCTTAAGGGTTAAAGCAAGGGTAAGGGTAAGGGTAAGGGTAAGGGTAAGGGTAAGGGTAAAGGTAAGGGTAAGCCTAAGGGTAAAAGCAAGGGTAAGGGTAAGGGTAAGGGTAAGGGTAAGGGTAAGGGTAAGGGTAAGGGTAAGGGTAAGGGTAAGGGTAAGGGTAAGGGTAAGGGTAAGGGTAAGGGTAAGCTTAAGGGTAAAAGCAAGGGTAAGGGTAAGGGTAAGGGTAAGGGTAAGGGTAAGGGTAAGGGTAAGGGTAAGGGTAAGGGTAAGGGTAAGCTTAAGGGTAAAAGCAAGGGTAAGGGTAAGGGTAAGGGTAAGGGTAAGGGTAAGTGTAAGCTTAAGGGTAAAAGCAAGGGTAAGGGTAAGGGTAAGGGTAAAGGTAAGGGTAAGCCTTAGGGTAAAAGCAAGGGTAAGGGTAAGGGTAAGGGTAAGGGTAAGGGTAAGGGTAAGGGTAAGGGTAAGGGTAAGGGTAAGGGTAAGGGTAAGGGTAAGCTCAAGGGTAAAAGCAAGGGTAAGGGTAAGGGTAAGGGTAAGGGTAAGGGTAAGGGTAAGGGTAAGGGTAAGGGTAAGGGTAAGGGTAAGGCTAAGGGTAAGCTTAAGGGTAAAAGCAAGGGTAAGGGTAAGGGTAAGGGTAAGGGTAAGGGTAAGGGTAAGGGTAAGGGTAAGGGTAAGGGTAAGGGTAAGGGTAAGCTTAAGGGTAAAAGCAAGGGTAAGGGTTAGGGTAAGAGTAAGGGTAAGGGTAAGGGTAAGCTTGAGGGTAAAAGCAAGGGTAAGGGTAAGGGTAAGGGTAAGGGTAAAGGTAAGGGTAAGCCTAAGGGTAAAAGCAAGGGTAAGGGTAAGGGTAAGGGTAAGGGTAAGGGTAAGGGTAAGGGTAAGGGTAAGGGTAAGGGTAAGGGTAAGGGTAAGCTTAAGGGTATAAGCAAGGGTAAGGGTAAGGGTAAGGGTGAGGGTAAGGGTAAGGGTAAGGGTAAGCTTAAGGTTAAAAGCAAGGGTAAGGGTGAGGGTAAAGGTAAGGGTAAGGGTAAGGGTAAGGGTAAGGGTAAGCTTAAGGGTAAAAGCAAGGGTAAGGGTAAGGGTAAGGGTAAGGGTAAGGGTAAGGGTAAGGGTAAGGGTAAGGGTAAGGGTAAGGGTAAGGGTAAGGGTAAAGGTTAGGGTAAGCCTAAGGGTAAAAGCAAGGGTAAGGGTAAAGGTAAGGGTAAGGGTAAGGGTAAGGGTAAGGGTAAGGGTAAGGGTAAGGGTAAGGGTAAGGGTAAGGGTAAGCTTAAGGGTAAAAGCAAGGGTAAGGGTAAGGGTAAGGGTAAGGGTAAGCCTAAGGGTAAAACAAGGGTAAGGGTAAGGGTAAGGGTAAGGGTAAGAGTAAGCTTAAGGGTAAAAGCAAGGGTAAGGGTAAGGGTAAGGGTGAGGGTAAGGGTAAGCTTAAGGGTTAAAGCAAGGGTAAGGGTCAAGGGTAAGGGTAAGGGTAAGGGTAAAGGTAAGGGTAAGCCTAAGGGTAAAAGCAAGGGTAATTGTAAGGGTAAGGGTAAGGGTAAGGGTAAGGGTAAGGGTAAGGGTAAGGGTAAGGGTAAGGGTAAGGGTAAGGGTAAGCTTAAGGGTAAAAGCAAGGGTAAGGGTAAGGGTAAGGGTAAGGGTAAGGGTAAGGGTAAGGGTAAGGGTAAGGGTAAGGGTAAGGGTAAGCTTAAGGGTAAAAGCAAGGGTAAGGGTAAGGGTAAGGGTGAGGGTAAGGGTAAGGGTAAGGGTAAGGGTAAGCTTAAGGGTAAAAGCAAGGGTAAGGGTAAGGGTAAGGGTAAGGGTAAGGGTAAGGGTAAGGGTAAGGGTAAGGGTAAGGGTAAGGGTAAGCTTAAGGGTAAAAGCAAGGGTAAGGGTAAGGGTAAGGGTAAGGGTAAGGGTAAGGGTAAGGGTAAGGGTGAAGGTAAGGGTAAGCCTAAGGGTAAAAGCAAGGGTAAGAGTAAGGGTTAGGGTAAGGGTAAGGGTAAGGGTAAGGGTAAGGGTAAGTGTAAGGGTAAGGGTAAGTGTAAGGGTAAGGGTAAGGGTAAGCTTAAGGGTAAAAGCAAGGGTAAGGGTAAGGGTAAGGGTAAGGGTAAGGGTAAGGGTAATGGTAAGGGTAAGGGTAAGGGTAAGGGTAAGCTTAAGGGTAAGGGTAAGGGTAAGGGTAAAGGTAAGGGTAAGCCTAAGGGTAAAAGCAAGGGTAAGGGTAAGGGTTAGGGTAAGGGTAAGGGTAAGGGTAAGGGTAAGGGTAAGGGTAAGTGTAAGGGTAAGGGTAAGGGTAAGCTTAAGGGTAAAAGCAAGGGTAAGGGTAAGGGTAAGGGTAAGGGTAAGGGTAAGGGTAAGGGTAAGGGTAAGGGTAAGGGTAAGGGTAAGGGTAAGGGTAAGGGTAAGGGTAAGCTTAAGGGTAAAAGCAAGGGTAAGGGTAAGGGTAAGGGTAAGGGTAAGGGTAAGGGTAAGCTTAAGGGTAAAAGCAAGGGTAAGGGTAAGGGTAAGGGTAAGGGTAAGGGTAAGGGTAAGGGTAAGGGTAAGGGTGAGGGTAAGGGTAAGGGTAAGGGTAAGGGTAAGCTTAAGGGTAAAAGCAAGGGTAAGGGTAAGGGTAAGGGTAAGGGTAAGGGTAAGGGTAAGGGTAAGGGTAAGGGTAAGGGTAAGGGTAAGGGTAAGGGTAAGGGTAAGGGTAAGGGTAAGGGTAAGGGTAAGGGTAAGGGTAAGGGTGAGGGTAAGGGTAAGCTTAAGGGTAAAAGCAAGGGTGAGGGTAAGGGTAAGGGTAAGGGTAAGGGTAAGGGTAAGGGTAAGGGTAAGCTTAAGGGTAAAAGCAAGGGTAAGGGTAAGGGTAAGGGTAAGGGTAAGGGTAAGGGTAAGGGTAAGGGTAAGGGTAAAGTAAGGGTAAGCCTAAGGGTAAAAGCAAGGGTAAGGGTAAGGGTAAGGGTAAGGGTAAGGGTAAGTGTAAGCTTAAGGGTAAAAGCAAGGGTAAGGGTAAGGGTAAGGGTAAAGGTAAGGGTAAGCCTTAGGGTAAAAGCAAGGGTAAGGGTAAGGGTAAGGGTAAGGGTAAGGGTAAGGGTAAGGGTAAGGGTAAGGGTAAGGGTAAGCTTAAGGGTAAAAGCAAGGGTAAGGGTAAGGGTAAGGGTAAGGGTAAGGGCAAGGGTAAGGGTAAGGGTAAGGGTAAGGGTAAGGGTAAGGGTAAGGGTAAGCTTAAGGGTAAAAGCAAGGGTAAGGGTAAGGGTAAGGGTAAGGATAAGGGTAAGGGTAAAGGTAAGGGTAAGGGTAAGGGTAAGGGTAAGGGTAAGCTTAAGGGTAAAAGCAAGGGTAAGGGTTAGGGTAAGGGTAAGGGTAAGGGTAAGGGTAAGCTTGAGGGTAAAAGCAAGGGTAAGGGTAAGGGTAAAGGTAAGGGTAAGGGTAAGGGTAAGGGTAAGGGTAAGCTTAAGGGTAAAAGCAAGGGTAAGGGTAAGGGTAAGGGTAAGGGTAAGGGAAGGTAAGGGTAAGGGTAAGGGTAAGGGTAAGGGTAAGGGTAAGGGGTAAAGGTTAGGGTAAGCCTAAGGGTAAAAGCAAGGGTAAGGGTAAAGGTAAGGGGTAAGGGTAAGGGTAAGGGTAAGGGTAAGGGTAAGGGTAAGGGTAAGGGTAAGGGTAAGGGTAAGCTTAAGGGTAAAAGCAAGGGTAAGGGTAAGGGTAAGGGTAAGGGTAAGCCTAAGGGTAAAACAAGGGTAAGGGTAAGGGTAAGGGTAAGGGTAAGAGTAAGCTTAAGGGTAAAAGCAAGGGTAAGGGTAAGGGTAAGGGTGAGGGTAAGGGTAAGCTTAAGGGTTAAAGCAAGGGTAAGGGTCAAGGGTAAGGGTAAGGGTAAGGGTAAAGGTAAGGGTAAGCCTAAGGGTAAAAGCAAGGGTAAGGGTAAGGGTAAGGGTAAGGGTAAGGGTAAGGGTAAGGGTAAGGGTAAGGGTAAGGGTAAGGGTAAGGGTAAGGGTAAGCTTAAGGGTAAAAGCAAGGGTAAGGGTAAGGGTAAGGGTAAGGGTAAGGGTAAGGGTAAGGGTAAGGGTAAGGGTAAGGGTAAGGGTAAGCTTAAGGGTAAAAGCAAGGGTAAGGGTAAGGGTAAGGGTGAGGGTAAGGGTAAGGGTAAGGGTAAGGGTAAGCTTAAGGGTAAAAGCAAGGGTAAGGGTAAGGGTAAGGGTAAGGGTAAGGGTAAGGGTAAGGGTAAGGGTAAGGGTAAGGGTAAGGGTAAGCTTAAGGGTAAAAGCAAGGGTAAGGGTAAGGGTAAGGGTAAGGGTAAGGGTAAGGGTAAGGGTAAGGGTGAAGGTAAGGGTAAGCCTAAGGGTAAAAGCAAGGGTAAGGGTAAGGGTTAGGGTAAGGGTAAGGGTAAGGGTAAGGGTAAGGGTAAGTGTAAGGGTAAGGGTAAGTGTAAGGGTAAGGGTAAGGGTAAGCTTAAGGGTAAAAGCAAGGGTAAGGGTAAGGGTAAGGGTAAGGGTAAGGGTAAGGGTAATGGTAAGGGTAAGGGTAAGGGTAAGCTTAAGGGTAAGGGTAAGGGTAAGGGTAAAGGTAAGGGTAAGCCTAAGGGTAAAAGCAAGGGTAAGGGTAAGGGTTAGGGTAAGGGTAAGGGTAAGGGTAAGGGTAAGGGTAAGGGTAAGTGTAAGGGTAAGGGTAAGGGTAAGCTTAAGGGTAAAAGCAAGGGTAAGGGTAAGGGTAAGGGTAAGGGTAAGGGTAAGGGTAAGGGTAAGGGTAAGGGTAAGGGTAAGGGTAAGGGTAAGGGTAAGGGTAAGGGTAAGCTTAAGGGTAAAAGCAAGGGTAAGGGTAAGGGTAAGGGTAAGGGTAAGGGTAAGGGTAAGCTTAAGGGTAAAAGCAAGGGTAAGGGTAAGGGTAAGGGTAAGGGTAAGGGTAAGGGTAAGGGTAAGGGTAAGGGTGAGGGTAAGGGTAAGGGTAAGGGTAAGGGTAAGCTTAAGGGTAAAAGCAAGGGTAAGGGTAAGGGTAAGGGTAAGGGTAAGGGTAAGGGTAAGGGTAAGGGTAAGGGTAAGGGTAAGGGTAAGGGTAAGGGTAAGGGTAAGGGTAAGGGTAAGGGTAAGGGTAAGGGTAAGGGTAAGGGTAAGGGTGAGGGTAAGGGTAAGCTTAAGGGTAAAAGCAAGGGTGAGGGTAAGGGTAAGGGTAAGGGTAAGGGTAAGGGTAAGGGTAAGGGTAAGCTTAAGGGTAAAAGCAAGGGTAAGGGTAAGGGTAAGGGTAAGGGTAAGGGTAAGGGTAAGGGTAAGGGTAAGGGTAAAGGTAAGGGTAAGCCTAAGGGTAAAAGCAAGGGTAAGGGTAAGGGTAAGGGTAAGGGTAAGGGTAAGTGTAAGCTTAAGGGTAAAAGCAAGGGTAAGGGTAAGGGTAAGGGTAAAGGTAAGGGTAAGCCTTAGGGTAAAAGCAAGGGTAAGGGTAAGGGTAAGGGTAAGGGTAAGGGTAAGGGTAAGGGTAAGGGTAAGGGTAAGGGTAAGCTTAAGGGTAAAAGCAAGGGTAAGGGTAAGGGTAAGGGTAAGGGTAAGGGCAAGGGTAAGGGTAAGGGTAAGGGTAAGGGTAAGGGTAAGGGTAAGGGTAAGCTTAAGGGTAAAAGCAAGGGTAAGGGTAAGGGTAAGGGTAAGGATAAGGGTAAGGGTAAAGGTAAGGGTAAGGGTAAGGGTAAGGGTAAGGGTAAGCTTAAGGGTAAAAGCAAGGGTAAGGGTTAGGGTAAGGGTAAGGGTAAGGGTAAGGGTAAGCTTGAGGGTAAAAGCAAGGGTAAGGGTAAGGGTAAGGGTAAGGGTAAAGGTAAGGGTAAGCCTAAGGGTAAAAGCAAGGGTAAGGGTAAGGGTAAGGGTAAGGGTAAGGGTAAGGGTAAGGGTAAGGGTAAGGGTAGGGGTAAGGGTAAGGGTAAGCTTAAGGGTATAAGCAAGGGTAAGGGTAAGGGTAAGGGTGAGGGTAAGGGTAAGGGTAAGGGTAAGCTTAAGGGTAAAAGCAAGGGTAAGGGTAAGGGTAAGGGTAAGGGTAAGGGTAAGGGTAAGGGTAAGCTTAAGGGTAAAAGCAAGGGTAAGGGTAAGGGTAAGGGTAAGGGTAAGGGTAAGGGTAAGGGTAAGGGTAAGGGTAAGGGTAAGGGTAAAGGTTAAGGTAAGCCTAAGGGTAGAAGCAAGGGTAAGGGTAAAGGTAAGGGTAAGGGTAAGGGTAAGGGTAAGGGTAAGGGTAAGGGTAAGGGTAAGGGTAAGCTTAAGGGTAAAAGCAAGGGTAAGGGTAAGGGTAAGGGTAAGGGTAAGGGTAAGCCTAAGGGTAAAACAAGGGTAAGGGTAAGGGTAAGGGTAAGAGTAAGCTTAAGGGTAAAAGCAAGGGTAAGGGTAAGGGTAAGGGTGAGGGTAAGGGTAAGCTTAAGGGTTAAAGCAAGGGTAAGGGTAAGGGTAAGGGTAAGGGTAAGGGTAAAGGTAAGGGTAAGCCTAAGGGTAAAAGCAAGGGTAAGGGTAAGGGTAAGGGTAAGGGTAAGGGTAAGGGTAAGGGTAAGGGTAAGGGTAAGGGTAAGGGTAAGGGTAAGGGTAAGGGTAAGGGTAAGGGTAAGGGTAAGCTTAAGGGTAAAAGCAAGGGTAAGGGTAAGGGTAAGGGTAAGGGTAAGGGTAAGGGTAAGGGTAAGGGTAAGGGTAAGGGTAAGGGTAAGGGTAAGGGTAAGGGTAAGGGTAAGGGTAAGGGTAAGGGTAAGGGTAAGGGTAAGGGTAAGGGTAAGGGTAAAAGCAAGGGTAAGGGTAAGGGTAAGGGTGAGGGTAAGGGTGAGGGTAAGGGTAAGGGTAAGCTTAAGGGTAAAAGCAAGGGTAAGGGTAAGGGTAAGGGTAAGGGTAAGGGTAAGGGTAAGGGTAAGGGTAAGGGTAAGGGTAAGGGTAAGGGTAAGCTTAAGGGTAAAAGCAAGGGTAAGGGTAAGGGTAAGGGTAAGGGTAAGTGTAAGGGTAAGGGTAAGGGTAAGGGTAAGGGTAAGGGTAAAGGTAAGGGTAAGCCTAAGGGTAAAAGCAAGGGTAAGGGTAAGGGTTAGGGTAAGGGTAAGGGTAAGGGTAAGGGTAAGGGTAAGGGTAAGGGTAAGTGTAAGGGTAAGGGTAAGGGTAAGCTTAAGGGTAAAAGCAAGGGTAAGGGTAAGGGTAAGGGTAAGGGTTAGGGTAAGGGTAAGGGTAAGGGTAAGGGTAAGGGTAAGCTTAAGGGTAAGGGTAAGGGTAAGGGTAAAGGTAAGGGTAAGCCTAAGGGTAAAAGCAAGGGTAAGGGTAAGGGTTAGGGTAAGGGTAAGGGTAAGGGTAAGGGTAAGGGTAAGGGTAAGTGTAAGGGTAAGGGTAAGGGTAAGCTTAAGGGTAAAAGCAAGGGTAAGGGTAAGGGTAAGGGTAAGGGTAAGGGTAAGGGTAAGGGTAAGGGTAAGGGTAAGGGTAAGCTTAAGGGTAAGGGTAAGGGTAAGGGTAAGGGTAAGCCTAAGGGTAAAAGCAAGGGTAAGGGTAAGGGTAAGGGTAAGGGTAAGGGTAAGGGTAAGGGTAAGCTTAAGGGTAAAAGCAAGGGTAAGGGTAAGGGTAAGGGTAAGGGTAAGGGTAAGGGTAAGCTTAAGGGTAAAAGCAAGGGTAAGGGTAAGGGTAAGGGTAAGGGTAAGGGTAAGGGTAAGGGTAAAGGTAAGGGTAAGCCTAAGGGTAAAAGCAAGGGTAAGGGTAAGGGTAAGGGTAAGGGTAAGGGTAAGGGTAAGGGTAAGGGTAAGGGTAAGGGTAAGGGTAAGGGTAAGGGTAAGGGTAAGCTTAAGGGTAAAAGCAAGGGTAAGGGTAAGGGTAAGGGTAAGGGTAAGGGTAAGGGTAAGGGTAAGGGTAAGGGTAAGGGTAAGGGTAAGGGTAAGGGTAAGCTTAAGGGTAAAAGCAAGGGTAAGGGTAAGGGTAAGGGTAAGTGTAAGCTTAAGGGTAAAAGCAAGGGTAAGGGTAAGGGTAAGGGTAAAGGTAAGGGTAAGCCTTAGGGTAAAAGCAAGGGTAAGGGTAAGGGTAAGGGTAAGGGTAAGGGTAAGGGTAAGGGTAAGGGTAAGGGTAAGGGTAAGGGTAAGCTTAAGGGTAAAAGCAAGGGTAAGGGTAAGGGTAAGGGTAAGGGTAAGGGTAAGGGTAAGGGTAAGGGTAAGGGTAAGGGTAAGGCTAAGGGTAAGCTTAAGGGTAAAAGCAAGGGTAAGGGTAAGGGTAAGGGTAAGGGTAAGGGTAAGGGTAAGGGTAAGGGTAAGGGTAAGGGTAAGGGTAAGGGTAAGCTTAAGGGTAAAAGCAAGGGTAAGGGTTAGGGTAAGAGTAAGGGTAAGGGTAAGGGTAAGCTTGAGGGTAAAAGCAAGGGTAAGGGTAAGGGTAAGGGTAAGGGTAAAGGTAAGGGTAAGCCTAAGGGTAAAAGCAAGGGTAAGGGTAAGGGTAAGGGTAAGGGTAAGGGTAAGGGTAAGGGTAAGGGTAAGGGTAAGGGTAAGGCTAAGGGTAAGGGTAAGGGTAAGCTTAAGGGTATAAGCAAGGGTAAGGGTAAGGGTAAGGGTGAGGGTAAGGGTAAGGGTAAGGGTAAGCTTAAGGGTAAAAGCAAGGGTAAGGGTAAGGGTAAGGGTAAGGGTAAGGGTAAGGGTAAGGGTAAGGGTAAGCTTAAGGGTAAAAGCAAGGGTAAGGGTAAGGGTAAGGGTAAGGGTGAGGGTAAGGGTAAGGGTAAGGGTAAGGGTAAGGGTAAGGGTAAAGGTTAGGGTAAGCCTAAGGGTAAAAGCAAGGGTAAGGGTAAAGGTAAGGGTAAGGGTAAGGGTAAGGGTAAGGGTAAGGGTAAGGGTAAGGGTAAGGGTAAGGGTAAGCTTAAGGGTAAAAGCAAGGGTAAGGGTAAGGGTAAGGGTAAGGGTAAGCCTAAGGGTAAAACAAGGGTAAGGGTAAGGGTAAGGGTAAGGGTAAGAGTAAGCTTAAGGGTAAAAGCAAGGGTAAGGGTAAGGGTGAGGGTGAGGGTAAGGGTAAGCTTAAGGGTTAAAGCAAGGGTAAGGGTCAAGGGTAAGGGTAAGGGTAAGGGTAAAGGTAAGGGTAAGCCTAAGGGTAAAAGCAAGGGTAAGGGTAAGGGTAAGGGTAAGGGTAAGGGTAAGGGTAAGGGTAAGGGTAAGGGTAAGGGTAAGGGTAAGGGTAAGGGTAAGGGTAAGGGTAAGGGTAAGCTTAAGGGTAAAAGCAAGGGTAAGGGTAAGGGTAAGGGTAAGGGTAAGGGTAAGGGTAAGGGTAAGGGTAAGGGTAAGGGTAAGGGTAAGCTTAAGGGTAAAAGCAAGGGTAAGGGTAAGGGTAAGGGTGAGGGTAAGGGTAAGGGTAAGGGTAAGGGTAAGCTTAAGGGTAAAAGCAAGGGTAAGGGTAAGGGTAAGGGTAAGGGTAAGGGTAAGGGTAAGGGTAAGGGTAAGGGTAAGGGTAAGGGTAAGGGTAAGCTTAAGGGTAAAAGCAAGGGTAAGGGTAAGGGTAAGGGTAAGGGTAAGGGTAAGGGTAAGGGTAAGGGTGAAGGTAAGGGTAAGCCTAAGGGTAAAAGCAAGGGTAAGGGTAAGGGTTAGGGTAAGGGTAAGGGTAAGGGTAAGGGTAAGGGTAAGGGTAAGGGTAAGGGTAAGTGTAAGGGTAAGGGTAAGGGTAAGCTTAAGGGTAAAAGCAAGGGTAAGGGTAAGGGTAAGGGTAAGGGTAAGGGTAAGGGTAAGGGTAAGGGTAAGGGTAAGGGTAAGGGTAAGCTTAAGGGTAAGGGTAAGGGTAAGGGTAAAGGTAAGGGTAAGCCTAAGGGTAAAAGCAAGGGTAAGGGTAAGGGTTAGGGTAAGGGTAAGGGTAAGGGTAAGGGTAAGGGTAAGGGTAAGTGTAAGGGTAAGGGTAAGGGTAAGCTTAAGGGTAAAAGCAAGAGTAAGGGTAAGGGTAAGGGTAAGGGTAAGGGTAAGGGTAAGGGTAAGGGTAAGGGTAAGCTTAAGGGTAAGGGTAAGGGTAAGGGTAAGGGTAAGCCTAAGGGTAAAAGCAAGGGTAAGGGTAAGGGTAAGGGTAAGGGTAAGGGTAAGGGTAAGGGTAAGCTTAAGGGTAAAAGCAAGGGTAAGGGTAAGGGTAAGGGTAAGGGTAAGGGTAAGGGTAAGGGTAAGCTTAAGGGTAAAAGCAAGGGTAAGGGTAAGGGTAAGGGTAAGGGTAAGGGTAAGGGTAAGGGTAAGGGTAAGGGTAAGGGTAAGGGTAAGGGTAAGGGTAAGGGTAAGGGTAAGGGTAAGCTTAAGGGTAAAAGCAAGGGTAAGGGTAAGGGTAAGGGTAAGGGTAAGGGTAAGGGTAAGGGTAAGAGTAAGGGTAAGGGTAAGGGTAAGGGTAAGGGTAAGGGTAAGGGTAAGGGTAAGGGTAAGGGTAAGGGTGAGGGTAAGGGTAAGCTTAAGGGTAAAAGCAAGGGTGAGGGTAAGGGTAAGGGTAAGGGTAAGGGTAAGGGTAAGGGTAAGGGTAAGCTTAAGGGTAAAAGCAAGGGTAAGGGTAAGGGTAAGGGTAAGGGTAAGGGTAAGGGTAAGGGTAAGGGTAGGGGTAAAGGTAAGGGTAAGCCTAAGGGTAAAAGCAAGGGTAAGGGTAAGGGTAAGGGTAAGGGTAAGGGTAAGGGTAAGCTTAAGGGTAAAAGCAAGGGTAAGGGTAAGGGTAAGGGTAAGGGTAAGGGTAAGGGTAAGGGTAAGGGTAAGGGTAAGCTTAAGGGTAAGGATAAGGGTAAGGGTAAGCTTAAGGGTAAAAGCAAGGGTAAGGGTAAGGGTAAGGGTAAGGGTAAGGGTAAGGGTAAGCTTAAGGGTAAGGGTAAGGGTAAGGGTAAGGGTAAGCTTAAGGGTAAAAGCAAGGGTAAGGGTAAGGGTAAGGGTAAGGGTAAGGGTAAGGGTAAGGGTAAGGGTAAGGGTAAGGGTAAGGGTAAGGGTAAGCTTAAGGGTAAAAGCAAGGGTAAGGGTAAGGGTAAGGGTAAGGGTAAGGGTAAGGGTAAGGGTAAGGGTAAGGGTAAGGGTAAGGGTAAGGGTAAGGGTAAGGGTAAGGGTAAGGGTAAAGGTAAGGGTAAGCCTAAGGGTAAAAGCAAGGGTAAGGGTAAGGGTAAGGGTAAGGGTAAGGGTAAGAGTAAGGGTAAGGGTAAGGGTAAGGGTAAGGGTAAGCTTAAGGGTAAAAGCAAGGGTAAGGGTAAGGGTAAGGGTAAGGGTAAGCCTAAGGGTAGAAGCAAGGGTAAGGGTAAGGGTAAGGGTAAGGGTAAGGGTAAGCTTAAGGGTAATAGCAAGGGTAAGGGTAAGGGTAAGGGTAAGGGTAAGGGTAAGGGTAAGGGTAAGCTTAAGGGTAAAAGCAAGGGTGAGGGTAAGGGTAAGGGTAAGGGTAAGGGTAAGGGTAAGGGTAAGCTTAAGGGTAAAAGCAAGGGTAAGGGTAAGGGTAAGGGTAAGGGTAAGGGTAAGGGTAAGGGTAAGGGTAAGGGTAAGGGTAAAGGTAAGGGTAAGGGTAAGGGTAAGGGTAAGGGTAAGGGTGAGGGTAAGGGTGAGGGTAAGGGTAAGGGTAAGGGTAAGCTTAAGGGTAAAAGCAAGGGTAAGGGTAAGGGTAAGGGTAAGGGTAAGCCTAAGGGTAAAAGCAAGGGTAAGGGTAAGGGTAAGGGTAAGGGTAAGGGTAAGCTTAAAGGTAAAAGCAAGGGTAAGGGTAAGGGTAAGGGAAAGGGTAAGGGTAAGGGTAAGCTTAAGGGTAAAAGCAAGGGTAAGGGTAAGGGTAAGGGTAAGGGTAAGGGTAAGGGTAAGGGTAAGGGTAAGGGTAAAGGTAAGGGTAAGCCTAAGGGTAAAAGCAAGGGTAAGGGTAAGGGTAAGGGTAAGGGTAAGGGTAAGGGTAAGGGTAAGGGTAAGGGTAAGGGTAAGGGTAAGCTTAAGGGTAAAAGCAAGGGTAAGGGTAAGGGTAAGGGTAAGGGTAAGGGTAAGGGTAAGGGTAAGGGTAAGGGTAAGGGTAAGCTTAAGGGTAAAAGCAAGGGTAAGGGTAAGGGTAAGGGTAAGGGTAAGGGTAAGGGTAAGGGTAAGGGTAAGGGTAAGGGTAAGGGTAAGGGTAAGGGTAAGGGTAAGGGTAAGGGTAAGGGTAAGGGTAAGGGTAAGGGTAAGGGTAAGGGTAAGGGTAAGCTTAAGGGTAAAAGCAAGGGTGAGGGTAAGGGTAAGGGTAAGGGTAAGGGTAAGGGTAAGGGTAAGGGTAAGGGTAAGGGTAAGGGTAAGGGTAAGGGTAAGGGTAAGGGTAAGGGTAAAGGTTAGGGTAAGCCTAAGGGTAAAAGCAAGGGTAAGGGTAAAGGTAAGGGTAAGGGTAAGGGTAAGGGTAAGGGTAAGGGTAAGGGTAAGGGTAAGGGTAAGGGTAAGCTTAAGGGTAAAAGCAAGGGTAAGGGTAAGGGTAAGGGTAAGGGTAAGCCTAAGGGTAAAACAAGGGTAAGGGTAAGGGTAAGGGTAAGGGTAAGAGTAAGCTTAAGGGTAAAAGCAAGGGTAAGGGTAAGGGTAAGGGTGAGGGTAAGGGTAAGCTTAAGGGTTAAAGCAAGGGTAAGGGTCAAGGGTAAGGGTAAGGGTAAGGGTAAAGGTAAGGGTAAGCCTAAGGGTAAAAGCAAGGGTAAGGGTAAGGGTAAGGGTAAGGGTAAGGGTATGGGTAAGGGTAAGGGTAAGGGTAAGGGTAAGGGTAAGGGTAAGAGTAAGCTTAAGGGTAAAAGCAAGGGTAAGGGTAAGGGTAAGGGTAAGGGTAAGGGTAAGGGTAAGGGTAAGGGTAAGGGTAAGGGTAAGGGTAAGGGTAAGGGTAAGGGTAAGCTTAAGGGTAAAAGCAAGGGTAAGGGTAAGGGTAAGGGTGAGGGTAAGGGTAAGGGTAAGGGTAAGGGTAAGCTTAAGGGTAAAAGCAAGGGTAAGGGTAAGGGTAAGGGTAAGGGTAAGGGTAAGGGTAAGGGTAAGGGTAAGGGTAAGCTTAAGTGTAAAAGCAAGGGTAAGGGTAAGGGTAAGGGTAAGGGTAAGGGTAAGGGTAAGGGTGAAGGTAAGGGTAAGCCTAAGGGTAAAAGCAAGGGTAAGGGTAAGGGTTAGGGTAAGGGTAAGGGTAAGGGTAAGGGTAAGGGTAAGGGTAAGGGTAAGGGTAAGTGTAAGGGTAAGGGTAAGGGTAAGCTTAAGGGTAAAAGCAAGGGTAAGGGTAAGGGTAAGGGTAAGGGTAAGGGTAAGGGTAAGGGTAAGGGTAAGGGTAAGGGTAAGGGTAAGGGTAAGGGTAAGGGTAAGCTTAAGGGTAAGGGTAAGGGTAAGGGTAAAGGTAAGGGTAAGCCTAAGGGTAAAAGCAAGGGTAAGGGTAAGGGTTAGGGTAAGGGTAAGGGTAAGGGTAAGGGTCAGGGTAAGGGTAAGTGTAAGGGTAAGGGTAAGGGTAAGCTTAAGGGTAAAAGCAAGGGTAAGGGTAAGGGTAAGGGTAAGGGTAAGGGTAAGGGTAAGGGTAAGGGTAAGGGTAAGCTTAAGGGTAAGGGTAAGGGTAAGGGTAAGGGTAAGCCTAAGGGTAAAAGCTAGGGTAAGGGTAAGGGTAAGGGTAAGGGTAAGGGTAAGGGTAAGGGTAAGCTTAAGGGTAAAAGCAAGGGTAAGGGTAAGGGTAAGGGTAAGGGTAAGGGTAAGGGTAAGCTTAAGGGTAAAAGCAAGGGTAAGGGTAAGGGTAAGGGTAAGGGTAAGGGTAAGGGTAAGGGTAAGGGTAAGGGTAAGGGTAAGGGTAAGGGTAAGCTTAAGGGTAAAAGCAAGGGTAAGGGTAAGGGTAAGGGTAAGGGTAAGGGTAAGGGTAAGGGTAAGAGTAAGGGTAAGGGTAAGGGTAAGGGTAAGGGTAAGGGTAAGGGTAAGGGTAAGGGTAAGGGTAAGGGTAAGGGTAAGGGTAAGGGTAAGCTTAAGGGTAAAAGCAAGGGTGAGGGTAAGGGTAAGGGTAAGGGTAAGGGTAAGGGTAAGGGTAAGGGTAAGCTTAAGGGTAAAAGCAAGGGTAAGGGTAAGGGTAAGGGTAAGGGTAAGGGTAAGGGTAAGGGTAAGGGTAAGGGTAAAGGTAAGGGTAAGCCTAAGGGTAAAAGCAAGGGTAAGGGTAAGGGTAAGGGTAAGGGTAAGGGTAAGGGTAAGGGTAAGCTCAAGGGTAAAAGCAAGGGTAAGGGTAAGGGTAAGGGTAAGGGTAAGGGTAAGGGTGAGGGTAAGGGTAAGGGTAAGCTTAAGGGTAAGGATAAGGGTAAGGGTAAAAGCAAGGGTAAGGGTAAGGGTAAGGGTAAGGGTAAGGGTAAGCTTAAGGGTAAAAGCAAGGGTAAGGGTAAGGGTAAGGGTAAGGGTAAGGATAAGGGTAAGGGTAAGGGTAAGGGTAAGCTTAAGGGTAAGGGTAAGGGTAAGGGTAAGGGTAAGCTTAAGGGTAAAAGCAAGGGTAAGGGTAAGGGTAAGGGTAAGGGTAAGGGTAAGGGTAAGGGTAAGGGTAAGGGTAAGGGTAAGGGTAAGGGTAAGGGTAAGCTTAAGGGTAAAAGCAAGGGTAAGGGTAAGGGTAAGGGTAAGGGTAAGGGTAAGGGTAAGGGTAAGGGTAAGGGTAAGCTTAAGGGTAAAAGCAAGGGTAAGGGTAAGGGTAAGGGTAAGGGTAAGGGTAAGGGTAAGGGTAAGGGTAAGGGTAAGGGTAAGGGTAAAGGTAAGGGTAAGCCTAAGGGTAAAAGCAAGGGTAAGGGTAAGGGTAAGGGTAAGGGTAAGGGTAAAAGTAAGGGTAAGGGTAAGGGTAAGGGTAAGGGTAAGCTTAAGGGTAAAAGCAAGGGTAAGGGTAAGGGTAAGGGTAAGGGTAAGCCTAAGGGTAGAAGCAAGGGTAAGGGTAAGGGTAAGGGTAAGGGTAAGGGTAAGCTTAAGGGTAAAAGCAAGGGTAAGGGTAAGGGTAAGGGTAAGGGTAAGGGTAAGGGTAAGGGTAAGCTTAAGGGTAAAAGCAAGGGTGAGGGTAAGGGTAAGGGTAAGGGTAAGGGTAAGGGTAAGGGTAAGGGTAAGCTTAAGGGTAAAAGCAAGGGTAAGGGTAAGGGTAAGGGTAAGGGTAAGCCTAAGGGTAAAAGCAAGGGTAAGGGTAAGGGTAAGGGTAAGGGTAAGAGTAAGGGTAAAGGTAAGGGTAAGGGTAAGGGTAAGGGTAAGGGTAAGGGTGAGGGTAAGGGTAAGGGTAAGGGTAAGGGTAAGGGTAAGCTTAAGGGTAAAAGCAAGGGTAAGGGTAAGGGTAAGGGTAAGGGTAAGCCTAAGGGTAAAAGCAAGGGTAAGGGTAAGGGTAAGGGTAAGGGTAAGGGTAAGCTTAAAGGTAAAAGCAAGGGTAAGGGTAAGGGTAAGGGAAAGGGTAAGGGTAAGGGTAAGGGTAAGGGTAAGGGTAAGGGTAAGGGTAAAGGTAAGGGTAAGCCTAAGGGTAAAAGCAAGGGTAAGGGTAAGGGTAAGGGTAAGGGTAAGGGTAAGGGTAAGGGTAAGGGTAAGGGTAAGGGTAAGGGTAAGGGTAAGCTTAAGGGTAAAAGCAAGGGTAAGGGTAAGGGTAAGGGTAAGGGTAAGGGTAAGCTTAAGGGTAAAAGCAAGGGTAAGGGTAAGGGTAAGTGTAAGGGTAAGGGTAAGGGTAAGGGTAAGGGTAAGGGTAAGGGTAAGGGTAAGCTTAAGGGTAAGGGTAAGGGTAAGGGTAAGGGTAAGCTTAAGGGTAAAAGAAAGGGTAAGGGTAAGGGTAAGGGTAAGGGTAAGGGTAAGGGTAAGGGTAAGGGTAAGCTTAAGGGTAAGGGTAAGGGTAAGGGTAAGGGTAAGCTTAAGGGTAAAAGCAAGGGTAAGGGTAAGGGTAAGGGTAAGGGTAAGGGTAAGCTTAAGGGTAAGGGTAAGGGTAAGGGTAAGGGTAAGCTTAAGGGTAAAAGCAAGGGTAAGGGTAAGGGTAAGGGTAAGGGTAAGGGTAAGGGTAAGGGTAAGGGTAAGGGTAAGTGTAAGGGTAAGGGTAAGCTTAAGGGTAAGGGTAAGGGTAAGGGTAAGGGTAAGGGTAAGCTTAAGGGTAAAAGCAAGGGTAAGGGTAAGGGTAAGGGTAAGGGTAAGCTTAAGGGTAAAAGCAAGGGTAAGGGTAAGGGTAAGGGTAAGGGTAAGGGTAAGGGTAAGGGTAAGGGTAAGCTTAAGGGTAAGGGTAAGGGTAAGGGTAAGGGTAAGGGTAAGGGTAAGGGTAAGCTTAAGGGTAAAAGCAAGGGTAAGGGTAAGGGTAAGGGTAAGGGTAAGGGTAAGGGTAAGGGTAAGGGTAAGGGTAAGGGTAAGGGTAAGGGTAAGGGTAAGCTTAAGGGTAAAAGTAAGGGTAAGGGTAAGGGTAAGGGTAAGGGTAAGGGTAAGGGTAAGGGTAAGGGTAAGGGTAAGGGTAAGGGTAAGGGTAAGCTTAAGGGTAAAAGCAAGGATAAGGGTAAGGGTAAGGGTAAGGGTAAGGGTAAGGGTAAGGGTAAGGGTAAGGGTAAGGGTAAGGGTAAGGGTAAGGGTAAAGGTAAGGGTAAGCCTAAGGGTAAAAGCAAGGGTAAGGGTAAGGGTAAGGGTAAGGGTAAGGGTAAGGGTAAGGGTAAGGGTAAGGGTAAGGGTAAGGGTAAGGGTAAGGGTAAGGGTAAGCTTAAGGGTAAAAGCAAGGGTAAGGGTAAGGGTAAGGGTAAGGGTAAGCCTAAGGGTAAAAGCAAGGGTAAGGGTAAGGGTAAGGGTAAGGGTAAGGGTAAGCTTAAGGGTAAAAGCAAGGGTAAGGGTAAGGGTAAGGGTAAGGGTAAGGGTAAGGGTAAGCTTAAGGTTAAAAGCAAGGGTGAGGGTAAGGGTGAGGGTAAGGGTAAGGGTAAGGGTAAGGATAAGGGTAAGGGTAAGGGTAAGCTTAAGGGTAAAAGCAAGGGTAAGGGTAAGGGTAAGGGTAAGGGTAAGGGTAAGGGTAAGGGTAAGCTTAAGGGTAAAAGCAAGGGTAAGGGTAAGGGTAAGGGTAAGGGTAAGGGTAAGGGTAAAGGTAGGGGTAAGCCTAAGGGTAAAAGCAAGGGTAAGGGTAAGGGTAAGGGTAAGGGTAAGGGTAAGGGTAAGGGTAAGGGTAAGGGTAAGGGTAAGGGTAAGGGTAAGGGTAAGGGTAAGGGTAAGGGTAAGGGTAAGGGTAAGGGTAAGGGTAAGGGTAAGGGTAAGGGTAAGCTTAAGGGTAAAAGGGGTGCCCTTACCCTTACACTTACCCTTACCCTTACCCTTGCTTTTACCCTTAGGCTTACCCTTACCCTTACCCTTACCCTTACCCTTGCTTTTACCCTTAAACTTACCCTTACCCTTACCCTTACCCTTACCCTTACCCTTACCCTTACCCTTGCTTTTACCCTTAGGCTTAACCTTACCTTTACCCTTACCCTTACCCTTACCCTTACCCTTACCCTTACCCTTACCCTTACCCTTACCCTTACCCTTACCCTTACCCTTACCCTTACCCTTACCCTTACCCTTGCTTTTACTCTTAAGCTTACCCTTACCCTTACCCTTACCCTTACCCTTACCCTTACCCTTACCCTTACCCTTACCCTTGCTTTTACCCTTGAGCTTACCCTTACCCTTACCCTTACCCTCACCCTTACCCTTACCCTTACCCTTGCTTATACCCTTAAGCTTACCCTTACCCTTACCCTTACCCTTACCCTTACCCTTACCCTTACCCTTACCCTTACCCTTACCCTTACCCTTGCTTTTACCCTTAGGCTTACCCTTACCTTTACCCTTACCCTTATCCTCACCCTTACCCTTACCCTTACCCTTACCCTTGCTTTTACCCTTAAGCTTACACTTACCCTTACCCTTACCCTTACCCTTACCCTAACCCTTACCCTTGCTTTTACCCTTAAGCTTACCCTTACCCTTACCCTTACCCTTACCCTTACCCTTACCCTTACCCTTGCTTTTACCCTTAAGCTTACCCTTACCCTTACCCTTACCCTTACCCTTACCCTTACCCTTACCCTTATCCTTACCCTTGCTTTTACCCTTAAGCTTACCCTTACCCTTACCCTTACCCTTACCCTTACCCTTACCCTTACCCTTACCCTTACCCTTACCCTTACCCTTACCCTTACCCTTACCCTTACCCTTACCCTTACCCTTGCTTTTACTCTTAGGCTTACCCTTACCTTTACCCTTACCCTTACCCTTACCCTTACCCTCACCCTTACCCTTACCCTTGCTTTTACCCTTAAGCTTACCCTTACCCTTACCCTTACCCTTACCCTTACCCTTGCTTTTACCCTTAAGCTTACCCTTACCCTTACCCTTAACCTTACCCTTACCCTTGCTTTTACCCTTAGGCTTACCCTTACCCTTACCCTTACCCTCACCCTTGCTTTTACCCTTAAGCTTACCCTTACCCTTACCCTTACTCTTACCCTTACCCTTACCCTTACCCTTACCCTTACCCTTACCCTTACCCTTACCCTTACCCTTGCTTTTACCCTTAGGCTTACCCTTACCTTTACCCTTACCCTAACCCTTACCCTTACCCTTACCCTTACCCTTACCCTTGCTTTTACCCTTAAGCTTACCCTTACCCTTACCCTTACCCTTACCCTTACCCTTACCCTTACCCTTACCCTTACCCTTACCCTTACCCTTACCCTTACCCTTGCTTTTACCCTTAAGCTTACCCTTACCCTTACCCTTACCCTTACCCTTACCCTTACCCTTGCTTTTACCCTTAAGCTTACCCTCACCCTTACCCTTACCCTTACCCTTACCCTTACCCTTACCCTTACCCTTACCCTTACCCTTACCCTTACCCTTACCCTTACCCTTACCCTTGCTTTTACCCTTAGGCTTACCCTTACCTTTACCCTTACCCTTACCCTTACCCTTACCCTTACCCTTGCTTTTACCCTTAAGCTTACCCTTACCCTTACCCTTACCCTTAAGCTTACCCTCACCCTTACCCTTACCCTTACCCTTACCCTTACCCTTACCCTTACCCTTACCCTTACCCTTGCTTTTACCCTTAAGCTTACCCTTACCCTTACCCTTACCCTTACCCTTACCCTTGCTTTTACCCTTAAGCTTACCCTTAAGCTTACCCTTACCCTTACCCTTACCCTTACCCTTACCCTTACCCTTACCCTTACCCTTACCCTTACCCTTACCCTTACCCTTACCCTTACCCTTACCCTTGCTTTTACCCTTAAGCTTACCCTTACCCTTACCCTTACTCTTACCCTTAAGCTTACCCTTACCCTTACCCTTACCCTTACCCTTAACCTTACCCTTGCTTTTACCCTTAAGCTTACCCTTACCCTTACCCTTACCCTTAAGCTTACCCTTACCCTTACCCTTACCCTTACCCTTACCCTTGCTTTTACCCTTAAGCTTACCCTTACCCTTACCCTTACCCTTACCCTTACCCTTAAGCTTACCCTTACCCTTACCCTTACCCTTACCCTTACCCTTACCCTTACCCTTACCCTTGCTTTTACCCTTAAGCTTACCCTTACCCTTACTCCTTACCCTTACCCTTGCTTTTACCCTTAAGCTTACCCTTACCCTTACCCTTACCTTTACCCTTACCCTTACCCTTACCCTTACCCTTACCCTTACCCTTACCCTTACCATTACCCTTACCCTTACCCTTACCCTTACCCTTACCCTTACCCTTACCCTTGCTTTTACCCTTAAGCTTACCCTTACCCTTACCCTTACCCTTACCCTTACCCTTGCTTTTACCCTTAAGCTTACCCTTACCCTTACCCTTACCCTTACCCTTACCCTTACCCTTACCCTTACCCTTACCCTTACACTTACCCTTGCTTTTACCCTTAGGCTTACCCTTACCTTTACCCTTACCCTTACCCTTACCCTTACCCTTACCCTTGCTTTTACCCTTAAGCTTACCCTTACCCTTACCCTTACCCTTAAGCTTACCCTTACCCTTACCCTTACCCTTACCCTTACCCTTACCCTTACCCTTACCCTTACCCTTACCCTTACCCTTGCTTTTACCCTTAAGCTTACCCTTACCCTTACCCTTACCCTTACCCTTACCCTTGCTTTTACCCTTAAGCTTACCCTTACCCTTACCCTTACCCTTAAGCTTACCCTTACCCTTACCCTTACCCTTACCCTTACCCTTACCCTTACCCTTACCCTTACCCCTACCCTTACCCTTACCCTTACCCTTACCCTTACCCTTGCTTTAACCCTTAAGCTTACCCTTACCCTTACCCTTACCCTTAAGCTTACCCTTACCCTTACCCTTACCCTTACCCTTAACCTTACCCTTGCTTTTACCCTTAAGCTTACCCTTACCCTTACCCTTACCCTTACCCTTAAGCTTACCCTTACCCTTACCCTTACCCTTACCCTTACCCTTGCTTTTACCCTTAAGCTTACCCTTACCCTTACCCTTACCCTTACCCTTAAGCTTACCCTTACCCTTACCCTTACCCTTACCCTTACCCTTACCCTTACCCTTACCCTTGCTTTTACCCTTAAGCTTACCCTTACCCTTACCCTTACCCTTACCCTTGCTTTTACCCTTAAGCTTACCCTTACCCTTACCCTTACCCTTACCCTTAAGCTTACCCTTACCCTTACCCTTACCCTTACCCTTACCCTTACCCTTACCCTTACCCTTACCCTTACCCTTACCCTTACCCTTACCCTTACCCTTACCCTTACCCTTACCCTTGCTTTTACCCTTAAGCTTACCCTTACCCTTACCCTTACCCTTACCCTTACCCTTACCCTTGCTTTTACCCTTAGGCTTACCCTTACCTTTACCCTTACCCTTACCCTTACCCTTACCCTTACCCTTGCTTTTACCCTTAAGCTTACCCTTACCCTTACCCTTACCCTTACCCTTACCCTTACCCTTACCCTTGCTTTTACCCTTAAGCTTACCCTTACCCTTACCCTTACCCTTACCCTTGCTTTTACCCTTAAGCTTACCCTTACCCTTACCCTTACCCTTACCCTTACCCTTACCCTTACCCTTACCCTTACCCTTACCCTTACCCTTACCCTTACCCTTACCCTTACCCTTACCCTTACCCTTACCCTTACCCTTACCCTTGCTTTTACCCTTAAGCTTACCCTTACCCTTACCCTTACCCTTACCCTTACCCTTACCCTTACCCTTACCCTTACCCTTACCCTTACCCTTGCTTTTACCCTTAAGCTTACCCTTACCCTTACCCTTACCCTTACCCTTACCCTTACCCTTACCCTTACCCTTACCCTTACCCTTACCCTTACCCTTACCCTTACCCTTGCTTTTACCCTTAGGCTTACCCTTACCTTTGCCCTTACCCTTACCCTTACCCTTACCCTTACCCTTGCTTTTACCCTTAAGCTTACCCTTACCCTTACCCTTACCCTTAAGCTTACCCTTACCCTTACCCTTACCCTTACCCTTACCCTTACCCTTACCCTTACCCTTACCCTTACCCTTACCCTTACCCTTACCCTTGCTTTTACCCTTAAGCTTACCCTTACCCTTACCCTTACCCTTACCCTTACCCTTGCTTTTACCCTTAAGCTTACCCTTACCCTTACCCTTACCCTTAAGCTTACCCTTACCCTTACCCTTACCCTTACCCTTACCCTTACCCTTACCCTTACCCTTACCCTTACCCTTACCCTTACCCTTACCCTTACCCTTACCCTTACCCTTGCTTTTACCCTTAAGCTTACCCTTACCCTTACCCTTACCCTTAAGCTTACCCTTACCCTTACCCTTACCCTTACCCTTACCCTTACCCTTAACCTTACCCTTGCTTTTACCCTTAAGCTTACCCTTACCCTTACCCTTACCCTTACCCTTAAGCTTACCCTTACCCTTACCCTTACCCTTACCCTTACCCTTGCTTTTACCCTTAAGCTTACCCTTACCCTTACCCTTACCCTTACCCTTAAGCTTACCCTTACCCTTACCCTTACCCTTACCCTTACCCTTACCCTTACCCTTGCTTTTACCCTTAAGCTTACCCTTACCCTTACCCTTACCCTTACCCTTGCTTTTACCCTTAAGCTTACCCTTACCCTTACCCTTACCCTTACCCTTAAGCTTACCCTTACCCTTACCCTTACCCTTACCCTTACCCTTACCCTTACCCTTACCCTTACCCTTACCCTTACCCTTACCCTTACCCTTGCTTTTACCCTTAAGCTTACCCTTACCCTTACCCTTACCCTTACCCTTACCCTTACCCTTGCTTTTACCCTTAGGCTTACCCTTACCTTTACACTTACCCTTACCCTTACCCTTACCCTTACCCTTACCCTTACCCTTACCCTTGCTTTTACCCTTAAGCTTACCCTTACCCTTACCCTTACCCTTACCCTTACCCTTACCCTTACTCTTGCTTTTACCCTTAAGCTTACCCTTACCCTTACCCTCACCCTTACCCTTACCCTTGCTTTTACCCTTAGGCTTACCCTTACCCTTACCCTTACCCTTACCCTTGCTTTTACCCTTAAGCTTACCTTTACCCTTACCCTTACCCTTACCCTTACCCTTACCCTTACCCTTACCCTTACCCTTACCCTTACCCTTACCCTTACCCTTACCCTTACCCTTACCCTTACCCTTACCCTTACCCTTACCCTTACCCTTACCCTTACCCTTGCTTTTACCCTTAAGCTTACCTTTACCCTTACCCTTACCCTTACCCTTACCCTTACCCTTACCCTTACCCTTACCCTTACCCTTACCCTTACCCTTACCCTTACCCTTACCCTTACCCTTACCCTTACCCTTACCCTTACCCTTACCCTTACCCTTACCCTTACCCTTACCCTTACCCTTACCCTTACCCTTACCCTTGCTTTTACCCTTAGGCTTACCCTTACCCTTACCCTTACCCTTACCCTTACCCTTACCCTTACCCTTGCTTTTACCCTTAAGCTTACCCTTACCCTTACCCTTACCCTTACCCTTACCCTTACCCTTACCCTTACCCTTACCCTTACCCTTGCTTTTACCTTTAAGCTTACCCTTACCCTTACCCTTACCCTTACCCTTACCCTTACCCTTACCCTTACCCTCACCCTCACCCTTGCTTTTACCCTTAAGCTTACCCTTACCCTTACCCTTACCCTTACCCTTACCCTTACCCTTGCTTTTACCCTTAAGCTTACCCTTACCCTTACCCTTACCCTTACCCTTACCCTTGCTTTTACCCTTAGGTTTACCCTTGCTTTTACCCTTAGGCTTACCCTTACCTTTATCCTTACCCTTACCCTTACCCTTACCCTTACCCTTACCCTTACCCTTGCTTTTACCCTTAAGCTTACCCTTACCCTTACCTTTACCCTTACCCTTACCCTTACCCTTACCCTTACCCTTGCTTTTACCCTTAAGCTCACCCTTACCCTTACCCTTACCCTTACCCTTACCCTTACTCTTACCCTTACCCTTGCTTTTACCCTTAAGCTTACCCTTACCCTTGCCCTCACCCTTACCCTTAAGCTTACCCTTACCCTTACCCTTACCCTTACCCTTACCCTTACCCTTGCTTTTACCCTTAAGCTTACCCTTACCCTTACCCTTACCCTTACCCTTACCCTTGCTTTTACCCTTAAGCTTACCCTTACCCTTACCCTTACCCTTACCCTTAAGCTTACCCTTACCCTTACCCTTACCCTTACCCTTACCCTTACCCTTACCCTTGCTTTTACCCTTAAGCTTACCCTTACCCTTTCCCTTACCCTTACCCTTACCCTTACCCTTACCCTTACCCTTACCCTTACCCTTACCCTTGCTTTTTACCCTTACCTTTACCCTTACCATTACCCTTACCCTTACCCTTACCCTTACCCTTACCCTTACCCTTACCCTCACCCTTGCTTTTACCCTTAAGCTTACCCTTACCCTTACCCTTACCCTTACCCTTACCCTTACCCTTACCCTTACCCTTACCCTTACCCTTACCCTTACCCTTACCCTTACCCTTAACCTTACCCTTACCCTTACCCTTGCTTTTACCCTTAAGCTTACCCTTACCCTTACCCTTACCCTTACCCTTACCCTTACCCTTACCCTTGCTTTTACCCTTAAGCTTACCCTTACCCTTACTCTTACCCCTACCCTTACCCTTACCCTTACCCTTACCCTTACCCTTACCCTTGCTTTTACCCTTAGGCTTACCCTCACCTTTACCCTTACCCTTACCCTTACCCTTACCCTTACCCTTACCCTTACCCTTACCCTTACCCTTACCCTTACCCTTGCTTTTACCCTTAAGCTTACCCTTACCCTTACCCTTACCCTTACCCTTAGCCTTACCCTTACCCTTGCTTTTACCCTTAAGCTTACCCTTACCCTTACCCTTACCCTTACCCTTACCCTTGCTTTTACCCTAAGGCTTACCCTTACCCTTACCCTTACCCTTACCCTTAAGCTTACCCTTACCCTTACCCTTACCCTTACCCTTACCCTTACCCTTACCCTTACCCTTACCCTTACCCTTGCTTTTACCCTTAGGCTTACCCTTACCTTTACCCTTACCCTTACCCTTACCCTTACCCTTACCCTTGCTTTTACCCTTAAGCTTACCCTTACCCTTACCCTTACCCTTAAGCTTACCCTCACCCTTACCCTTACCCTTACCCTTACCCTTACCCTTACCCTTACCCTTACCCTTACCCTTGCTTTTACCCTTAAGCTTACCCTTACCCTTACCCTTACCCTTACCCTTACCCTTGCTTTTACCCTTAAGCTTACCCTTAAGCTTACCCTTACCCTTACCCTTACCCTTACCCTTACCCTTACCCTTACCCTTACCCTTACCCTTACCCTTACCCTTACCCTTACCCTTACCCTTACCCTTACCCTTGCTTTTACCCTTAAGCTTACCCTTACCCTTACCCTTACTCTTACCCTTAAGCTTACCCTTACCCTTACCCTTACCCTTACCCTTAACCTTACCCTTGCTTTTACCCTTAAGCTTACCCTTACCCTTACCCTTACCCTTAAGCTTACCCTTACCCTTACCCTTACCCTTACCCTTACCCTTGCTTTTACCCTTAAGCTTACCCTTACCCTTACCCTTACCCTTACCCTTACCCTTAAGCTTACCCTTACCCTTACCCTTACCCTTACCCTTACCCTTACCCTTACCCTTACCCTTGCTTTTACCCTTAAGCTTACCCTTACCCTTACCCTTACCCTTACCCTTGCTTTTACCCTTAAGCTTACCCTTACCCTTACCCTTACCTTTACCCTTACCCGTACCCTTACCCTTACCCTTACCCTTACCCTTACCCTTACCATTACCCTTACCCTTACCCTTACCCTTACCCTTACCCTTACCCTTACCCTTGCTTTTACCCTTAAGCTTACCCTTACCCTTACCCTTACCCTTACCCTTACCCTTGCTTTTACCCTTAAGCCTACCCTTACCCTTACCCTTACCCTTACCCTTACCCTTACCCTTACCCTTACCCTTACCCTTACACTTACCCTTGCTTTTACCCTTAGGCTTACCCTTACCTTTACCCTTACCCTTACCCTTACCCTTACCCTTACCCTTGCTTTTACCCTTAAGCTTACCCTTACCCTTACCCTTACCCTTAAGCTTACCCTTACCCTTACCCTTACCCTTACCCTTACCCTTACCCTTACCCTTACCCTTACCCTTACCCTTACCCTTGCTTTTACCCTTAAGCTTACCCTTACCCTTACCCTTACCCTTACCCTTACCCTTGCTTTTACCCTTAAGCTTACCCTTACCCTTACCCTTACCCTTAAGCTTACCCTTACCCTTACCCTTACCCTTACCCTTACCCTTACCCTTACCCTTACCCTTACCCCTACCCTTACCCTTACCCTTACCCTTACCCTTACCCTTGCTTTAACCCTTAAGCTTACCCTTACCCTTACCCTTACCCTTAAGCTTACCCTTACCCTTACCCTTACCCTTACCCTTAACCTTACCCTTGCTTTTACCCTTAAGCTTACCCTTACCCTTACCCTTACCCTTACCCTTAAGCTTACCCTTACCCTTACCCTTACCCTTACCCTTACCCTTGCTTTTACCCTTAAGCTTACCCTTACCCTTACCCTTACCCTTAAGCTTACCCTTACCCTTACCCTTACCCTTACCCTTACCCTTACCCTTACCCTTACCCTTGCTTTTACCCTTAAGCTTACCCTTACCCTTACCCTTACCCTTACCCTTGCTTTTACCCTTAAGCTTACCCTTACCCTTACCCTTACCCTTACCCTTAAGCTTACCCTTACCCTTACCCTTACCCTTACCCTTACCCTTACCCTTACCCTTACCCTTACCCTTACCCTTACCCTTACCCTTACCCTTACCCTTACCCTTACCCTTACCCTTGCTTTTACCCTTAAGCTTACCCTTACCCTTACCCTTACCCTTACCCTTACCCTTACCCTTGCTTTTACCCTTAGGCTTACCCTTACCTTTACCCTTACCCTTACCCTTACCCTTACCCTTACCCTTGCTTTTACCCTTAAGCTTACCCTTACCCTTACCCTTACCCTTACCCTTACCCTTACCCTTACCCTTGCTTTTACCCTTAAGCTTACCCTTACCCTTACCCTTACCCTTACCCTTGCTTTTACCCTTAAGCTTACCCTTACCCTTACCCTTACCCTTACCCTTACCCTTACCCTTACCCTTACCCTTACCCTTACCCTTACCCTTACCCTTACCCTTACCCTTACCCTTACCCTTACCCTTACCCTTACCCTTACCCTTACCCTTACCCTTGCTTTTACCCTTAAGCTTACCCTTACCCTTACCCTTACCCTTACCCTTACCCTTACCCTTACCCTTACCCTTACCCTTACCCTTACCCTTGCTTTTACCCTTAAGCTTACCCTTACCCTTACCCTTACCCTTACCCTTACCCTTACCCTTACCCTTACCCTTACCCTTACCCTTACCCTTACCCTTACCCTTACCCTTACCCTTGCTTTTACCCTTAGGCTTACCCTTACCTTTACCCTTACCCTTACCCTTACCCTTACCCTTACCCTTGCTTTTACCCTTAAGCTTACCCTTACCCTTACCCTTACCCTTAAGCTTACCCTTACCCTTACCCTTACCCTTACCCTTACCCTTACCCTTACCCTTACCCTTACCCTTACCCTTACCCTTACCCTTGCTTTTACCCTTAAGCTTACCCTTACCCTTACCCTTACCCTTACCCTTACCCTTGCTTTTACCCTTAAGCTTACCCTTACCCTTACCCTTACCCTTAAGCTTACCCTTACCCTTACCCTTACCCTTACCCTTACCCTTACCCTTACCCTTACCCTTACCCTTACCCTTACCCTTACCCTTACCCTTACCCTTACCCTTGCTTTTACCCTTAAGCTTACCCTTACCCTTACCCTTACCCTTAAGCTTACCCTTACCCTTACCCTTACCCTTACCCTTACCCTTACCCTTAACCTTACCCTTGCTTTTACCCTTAAGCTTACCCTTACCCTTACCCTTACCCTTACCCTTAAGCTTACCCTTACCCTTACCCTTACCCTTACCCTTACCCTTGCTT
Organism: Myrrha octodecimguttata; assembly: GCA_958510865.1. Taxonomy (NCBI): domain Eukaryota; kingdom Metazoa; phylum Arthropoda; class Insecta; order Coleoptera; family Coccinellidae; genus Myrrha; species Myrrha octodecimguttata. The sequence continues at coordinate 39,570 of CAUEHS010000791.1, forward strand.
TTACCCTTAAGCTTACCCTTACCCTTACCCTTACCCTTACCCTTAAGCTTACCCTTACCCTTACCCTTACCCTTACCCTTACCCTTACCCTTACCCTTGCTTTTACCCTTAAGCTTACCCTTACCCTTACCCTTACCCTTACCCTTGCTTTTACCCTTAAGCTTACCCTTACCCTTACCCTTACCCTTACCCTTAAGCTTACCCTTACCCTTACCCTTACCCTTACCCTTACCCTTACCCTTACCCTTACCCTTACCCTTACCCTTACCCTTACCCTTACCCTTGCTTTTACCCTTAAGCTTACCCTTACCCTTACCCTTACCCTTACCCTTACCCTTACCCTTGCTTTTACCCTTAGGCTTACCCTTACCTTTACACTTACCCTTACCCTTACCCTTACCCTTACCCTTACCCTTACCCTTACCCTTGCTTTTACCCTTAAGCTTACCCTTACCCTTACCCTTACCCTTACCCTTACCCTTACCCTTACTCTTGCTTTTACCCTTAAGCTTACCCTTACCCTTACCCTCACCCTTACCCTTACCCTTGCTTTTACCCTTAGGCTTACCCTTACCCTTACCCTTACCCTTACCCTTGCTTTTACCCTTAAGCTTACCTTTACCCTTACCCTTACCCTTACCCTTACCCTTACCCTTACCCTTACCCTTACCCTTACCCTTACCCTTACCCTTACCCTTACCCTTACCCTTACCCTTACCCTTACCCTTACCCTTACCCTTACCCTTACCCTTGCTTTTACCCTTAAGCTTACCTTTACCCTTACCCTTACCCTTACCCTTACCCTTACCCTTACCCTTACCCTTACCCTTACCCTTACCCTTACCCTTACCCTTACCCTTACCCTTACCCTTACCCTTACCCTTACCCTTACCCTTACCCTTACCCTTACCCTTACCCTTACCCTTACCCTTGCTTTTACCCTTAGGCTTACCCTTACCCTTACCCTTACCCTTACCCTTACCCTTACCCTTACCCTTGCTTTTACCCTTAAGCTTACCCTTACCCTTACCCTTACCCTTACCCTTACCCTTACCCTTACCCTTACCCTTACCCTTACCCTTGCTTTTACCCTTAAGCTTACCCTTACCCTTACCCTTACCCTTACCCTTACCCTTACCCTTACCCTTACCCTCACCCTCACCCTTGCTTTTACCCTTAAGCTTACCCTTACCCTTACCCTTACCCTTACCCTTACCCTTACCCTTGCTTTTACCCTTAAGCTTACCCTTACCCTTACCCTTACCCTTACCCTTACCCTTGCTTTTACCCTTAGGTTTACCCTTGCTTTTACCCTTAGGCTTACCCTTACCTTTATCCTTACCCTTACCCTTACCCTTACCCTTACCCTTACCCTTACCCTTGCTTTTACCCTTAAGCTTACCCTTACCCTTACCTTTACCCTTACCCTTACCCTTACCCTTACCCTTACCCTTGCTTTTACCCTTAAGCTCACCCTTACCCTTACCCTTACCCTTACCCTTACCCTTACTCTTACCCTTACCCTTGCTTTTACCCTTAAGCTTACCCTTACCCTTGCCCTCACCCTTACCCTTAAGCTTACCCTTACCCTTACCCTTACCCTTACCCTTACCCTTACCCTTGCTTTTACCCTTAAGCTTACCCTTACCCTTACCCTTACCCTTACCCTTACCCTTGCTTTTACCCTTAAGCTTACCCTTACCCTTACCCTTACCCTTACCCTTAAGCTTACCCTTACCCTTACCCTTACCCTTACCCTTACCCTTACCCTTACCCTTGCTTTTACCCTTAAGCTTACCCTTACCCTTTCCCTTACCCTTACCCTTACCCTTACCCTTACCCTTACCCTTACCCTTACCCTTACCCTTACCCTTGCTTTTACCCTTAGGCTTACCCTTACCTTTACCCTTACCATTACCCTTACCCTTACCCTTACCCTTACCCTTACCCTTACCCTTACCCTCACCCTTGCTTTTACCCTTAAGCTTACCCTTACCCTTACCCTTACCCTTACCCTTACCCTTACCCTTACCCTTACCCTTACCCTTACCCTTACCCTTACCCTTACCCTTAACCTTACCCTTACCCTTACCCTTGCTTTTACCCTTAAGCTTACCCTTACCCTTACCCTTACCCTTACCCTTACCCTTACCCTTACCCTTGCTTTTACCCTTAAGCTTACCCTTACCCTTACTCTTACCCCTACCCTTACCCTTACCCTTACCCTTACCCTTACCCTTACCCTTGCTTTTACCCTTAGGCTTACCCTCACCTTTACCCTTACCCTTACCCTTACCCTTACCCTTACCCTTACCCTTACCCTTACCCTTACCCTTACCCTTACCCTTGCTTTTACCCTTAAGCTTACCCTTACCCTTACCCTTACCCTTACCCTTAGCCTTACCCTTACCCTTGCTTTTACCCTTAAGCTTACCCTTACCCTTACCCTTACCCTTACCCTTACCCTTGCTTTTACCCTAAGGCTTACCCTTACCCTTACCCTTACCCTTACCCTTAAGCTTACCCTTACCCTTACCCTTACCCTTACCCTTACCCTTACCCTTACCCTTACCCTTACCCTTACCCTTACCCTTACCCTTACCCTTACCCTTACCCTTACCCTTACCCTTACCCTTACCCTTGCTTTTACCCTTAAGCTTACCCTTACCCTTACCCTTACCCTTACCCTTACCCTTACCCTTACCCTTACCCTTACCCTTACCCTTACCCTTACCCTTACCCTTACCCTTACCCTTACCCTTACCCTTACCCTTACCCTTACTTAGGGTAAGGGTAAGGGTAAGCTTAAGGGTAAAAGCAAGGGTAAGGGTAAGGGTAAGGGTAAGGGTAAGGGTAAGGGTAAGGGTAAGGGTAAGCTTAAGGGTAAGGGTAAGGGTAAGGGTAAGCTTAAGGGTAAAAGCAAGGGTAAGGGTAAGGGTAAGGGTAAGGGTAAGGGTAAGCTTAAGGGTAAGGGTAAGGGTAAGGGTAAGGGTAAGCTTAAGGGTAAAAGCAAGGGTAAGGTTAAGGGTAAGGGTAAGGGTACGGGTAAGGGTAAGGGTAAGCTTGAGGGTAAGGGTAAGGGTAAGGGTAAGGGTAAGCTTAAGGGTAAAAGCAAGGGTAAGGGTAAGGGTAAGGGTAAGGGTAAGGGTAAGGGTAAGGGTAAGGGTAAGGGTAAGGGTAAGGGTAAGGGTAAGGGTAAGCTTAAGGGTAAGGGTAAGGGTAAGGTTAAGCTTTAGGGTAAAAGCAAGGGTAAGGGTAAGGGTAAGAGTAAGGGTAAGGGTAAGCTTAAGGGTAAAAGCAAGGGTAAGGGTAAGGGTAAGGGTAAGGGTAAGGGTAAGGGTAAGGGTAAGGGTAAGGGTAAGGGTAAGGGTAAGGGTAAGGGTAAGGGTAAGGGTAAGGGTAAGCTTAAGGGTAAGGGTAAGGGTAAGGGTAAGCTTAAGGGTAAAAGCAAGGGTAAGGGTAAGGGTAAGGGTAAGGGTAAGGGTAAGGGTAAAGGTAAGGGTAAGCCTAAGGGTAAAAGCAAGGGTAAGGGTAAGGGTAAGGGTAAGGGTAAGGGTAAGGGTAAGGGTAAGGGTAAGGGTAAGGGTAAGGGTAAGGGTAAGGGTAAGGGTAAGCTTAAGGGTAAAAACAAGGGTAAGGGTAAGGGTAAGGGTAAGGGTAAGGGTAAGGGTAAGGGTAAGGGTAAGGGTAAGGGTAAGCTTAAGGGTAAAAGCAAGGGTAAGGGTAAGGGTAAGGGTAAGGGTAAGGGTAAGGGTAAGGGTAAGGGTAAGGGTAAGGGTAAGGGTAAGCTTAAGGGTAAAAGCAAGGGTAAGGGTAAGGGTAAGGGTAAGGGTAAGGGTTAGGGTAAGGGTAAAGGTAAGGGTAAGCCTAAGGGTAAAAGCAAGGGTAAGGGTAAGGGTAAGGGTAAGGGTAAGGGTAAGGGTAAGGGTAAGGGTAAGGGTAAGGGTAAGGGTAAGGGTAAGAGTAAGGGTAAGGGTAAGGGTAAGCTTGAGGGTAAAAGCAAGGGTAAGGGTAAGGGTAAGGGTAAGGGTAAGCCTAAGGGTAAAAGCAATGGTAAGGGTAAGGTTAAGGGTAAGGGTAAGGGTAAGGGTAAGGGTAAGCTTAAGGGTAAAAGCAAGGGTAAGGGTAAGGGTGAGGGTAAGGGTAAGGGTAAGTGTAAGGGTAAAGGTAAGGGTAAGCCTAAGAGTAAAAGCAAGGGTAAGGGTAAGGCTAAGGGTAAGGGTAAGGGTAAGGGTTAGGGTAAGGGTAAGGGTAAGCTTAAGGGTAAAAGCAAGGGTAAGGATAAGGGTAAGGGTAAGGGTAAGGGTAAGGGTAAGGGTAAGGGTAAGGGTAAGCTTAAGGGTAAAAGCAAGGGTAAGGGTAAGGGTAAGGGTAAGGGTAAGGGTAAGCTTACCCTTACCCTTACCCTTACCCTTACACTTACCCTTGCTTTTACCCTAAGGCTTACCCTTACCCTTACCCTTACCCTTACCCTTAAGCTTACCCTTTCCCTTACCCTTACCCTTACCCTTACCCTTACCCTTACCCTTACCCTTACCCTTACCCTTACCCTTACCCTTGCTTTTACCCTTAAGCTTACCCTTACCCTTACCCTTACCCTTACCCTTACCCTTACCCTTACCCTTACCCTTACCCTTGCTTTGACCCTTAGGCTTACCCTTACCTTTACCCTTACCCTTACCCTTATCCTTACCCTTACCCTTACCCTTACCCTTACCCTTACCCTTACCCTTGCTTTTACCCTTAAGCTTACCCTTACCCTTACCCTTACCCTTGCTTTTACCCTTAAGCTTACCCTTACCCTTACCCTTACCCTTACCCTTACCCTTGCTTTTACCCTTAGGCTTACCCTTACCCTTACCCTTACCCTTACCCTTGCTTTTACCCTTAAGCTTACCCTTACCCTTACCCTTACCATTACCCTTACCCTTACCCTTACCCTTACCCTTGCTTTTACCCTTAGGCTTAACCTTACCTTTACCCTTACCCTTGCCCTTACCCTTACTCTTACCCTTACCCTTACCCTTACCCTTACCCTTACCCTTACCCTTGCTTTTACCCTTAAGCTTACCCTTACCCTTACCCTTACCCTTACCCTTACCCTTGCTTTTACCCTTAAGCTTACCCTTACCCTTACCCTTACCCTTACCCTCACCCTTACCCTTACCCTTACCCTTGCTTATACCCTTAAGCTTACCCTTACCCTTACCCTTACCCTTACCCTTACCCTTACCCTTACCCTGACCCTTACCCTTACCCTTACCCTTACCCTTACCCTTACCCTTACCCTTACCCTTACCCTTACCCTTACCCTTACCCTTACCCTTGCTTTTACCCTTAGGCTCACCCTTACCTTTACCCTTACCCTTACCCTTACCCTTACCCTTGCTTTTACCCTTAAGCTTACCCTTACCCTTACCCTTACCCTTACCCTTACCCTTACCCTAACCCTTACCCTTGCTTTTACCCTTAAGCTTACCCTTACCCTTACCCTTACCCTTACCCTTACCCTTACCCTTACCCTTACCCTTACCCTTGCTTTTACCCTTAAGCTTACCCTTACCCTTACCCTTACCCTTACCCTTACCCTTACCCTTACCCTTATCCTTACCATTGCTTTTACCCTTAAGCTTACCCTTACCCTTACCCTTACCCTTACCCTTACCCTTACCTTTACCCTTACCCTTACCCTTACCCTTACCCTTGCTTTTACTCTTAGGCTTACCCTTACCTTTACCCTTACCCTTACCCTTACCCTTACCCTTACCCTCACCCTTACCCTCACCCTTGCTTTTACCCTTAAGCTTACCCTTACCCTTACCCTTACCCTTACCCTTACCCTTGCTTTAACCCTTAAGCTTACCCTTACCCTTACCCTTAACCTTACCCTTACCCTTGCTTTTACCCTTAGGCTTACCCTTACCCTTACCCTTACCCTTACCCTTGCTTTTACCCTTAAGCTTACCCTTACCCTTACCCTTACTCTTACCCTTACCCTTACCCTTACCCTTACCCTTACCCTTACCCTTACCCTTACCCTTACCCTTACCCTTACCCTTACCCTTGCTTTTACCCTTAGGCTTACCCTTACCTTTACCCTTACCCTAACCCTTACCCTTACCCTTACCCTTACCCTTGCTTTTACCCTTAAGCTTACCCTTACCCTTACCCTTACCCTTACCCTTACCCTTACCCTTACCCTTACCCTTACCCTTACCCTTACCCTTACCCTTACCCTTACCCTTGCTTTTACCCTTAAGCTTACCCTTACCCTTACCCTTACCCTCACCCTTACCCTTACCCTTACCCTTACCCTTACCCTTACCCTTGCTTTTACCCTTAGGCTTACCCTTACCTTTACCCTTACCCTCACCCTTACCCTTACCCTTACCCTTGCTTTTACCCTTAAGCTTACCCTTACCCTTACCCTTACCCTTAAGCTTACCCTTACCCTTACCCTTACCCTTACCCTTACCCTTACCCTTACCCTTACTCTTACCCTTACCCTTACCCTTACCCTTACCCTTACCCTTACCCTTACCCTTACCCTTACCCTTACCCTTGCTTTTACCCTTAAGCTTACCCTTACCCTTACCCTTACCCTTAAGCTTACCCTTACCCTTACCCTTACCCTTACCCTCACCCTTACCCTTACCCTTACCCTTACCCTTACCCTTACCCTTACCCTTACCCTTACCCTTACCCTTGCTTTTACCCTTAAGCTTACCCTTACCCTTACCCTTACTCTTACCCTTAAGCTTACCCTTACCCTTACCCTTACCCTTACCCTTACCCTTAACCTTACCCTTGCTTTTACCCTTAAGCTTACCCTTACCCTTACCCTTACCCTTACCCTTAAGCTTACCCTTACCCTTACCCTTACCCTTACCCTTACCCTTGCTTTTACCCTTAAGCTTACCCTTACCCTTACCCTTACCCTTACCCTTAAGCTTACCCTTACCCTTACCATTACCCTTACCCTTACCCTTACCCTTACCCTCACCCTTACCCTTACCCTTACCCTTACCCTTACCCTTACCCTTACCCTTACCCTTGCTTTACCCTTAAGCTTACCCTTACCCTTACCCTTACCCTTACCCTTACCCTTGCTTTTACCCTTAAGCTTACCCTTACCCTTACCCTTACCCTTAAGCTTACCCTTACCCTTACCCTTACCCTTACCCTTACCCTTACCCTTACCCTTACCCTTACCCTTACCCTTACCCTTGCTTTTACCCTTAAGCTTACCCTTACCCTTACCCTTACCCTTAAGCTTACCCTTACCCTTACCCTTACCCTTACCCTTACCTTACCCTTAACCTTACCCTTGCTTTTACCCTTAAGCTTACCCTTACCCTTACCCTTACCCTTACCCTTAAGCTTACCCTTACCCTTACCCTTACCCTTACCCTTACCCTTGCTTTTACCCTTAAGCTTACCCTTACCCTTACACCCTTAAGCTTACCCTTACCCTTACCCTTACCCTTACCCTTACCCTTACCCTTACCCTTACCCTTGCTTTTACCCTTAAGCTTACCCTTACCCTTACCCTTACCCTTACCCTTGCTTTTACCCTTAAGCTTACCCTTACCCTTACCCTTACCCTTAAGCTTACCCTTACCCTTACCCTTACCCTTACCCTTACCCTTACCCTTACCCTTACCCTTACCCTTACCCTTACCCTTACCCTTGCTTTTACCCTTAAGCTTACCCTTACCCTTACCCTTACCCTTACCCTTACCCTTACCCTTACCCTTACCCTTGCTTTTACCCTTAGGCTTACCCTTACCTTTACCCTTACCCTTACCTTTACCCTTACCCTTACCCTTACCCTTACCCTTGCTTTTATCCTTGAGCTTACCCTTACCCTTACCCTTACCCTTACCCTTACCCTTACCCTTGCTTTTACCCTTAAGCTTACCCTTACCCTTACCCTTACCCTTACCCTTGCTTTTACCCTTAGGCTTACCCTTACCCTTACCCTTACCCTTACCCTTGCTTTTACCCTTAAGCTTACCCTTACCCTTACCCTTACCCTTACCCTTACCCTTACCCTTACCCTTACCCTTACCCTTACCCTTACCCTTACCCTTACCCTTACCCTTACCCTTACCCTTACCCTTACCCTTACCCTTACCCTTACCCTTGCTTTTACCCTTAGGCTATCCCTTACCTTTACCCTTACCCTTACCCTTACCCTTACCCTTACCCTTACCCTTGCTTTTACCCTTAAGCTTACCCTTACCCTTACCCTTACCCTTACCCTTACCCTTACCCTTACCCTTACCCTTACCCTTACCCTTAACCTTGCTTTTACCCTTAAGCTTACCCTTACCCTTACCCTTACCCTTACCCTTACCCTTACCCTTACCCTTACCCTTACCCTCACCCTTGATTTTACCCTTAAGCTTACCCTTACCCTTACCCTTACCCTTACCCTTACCCTTACCCTTACCCTTGCTTTTACCCTTAAGCTTACCCTTACCCTTACCCTTACCCTTACCCTTACCCTTGCTTTTACCCTTAGGCTTACCCTTACCCTTACCCTTACCCTTACCCTTGCTTTTACCCTTAAGCTTACCCTTACCCTTACCCTTACCCTTACTCTTACCCTTACCCTTACCCTTACCCTTACCCTTGCTTTTACCCTTAGGCTTACCCTTACCTTTACCCTTACCCTTACCCTTACCCTTACCCTTACCCTTACCCTTACCCTTACCCTTGCTTTTACCCTTAAGTTTACCCTTACCCTTACCCTTACCCTTACCCTTACCCTTACCCTTACCCTTACCCTTACCCTTGCTTTTACCCTTAAGCTCACCCTTACCCTTACCCTTACCCTTACCCTTACCCTTACCCTTACCCTTACCCTTACTCTTACCCTTACCCTTGCTTTTACCCTTAAGCTTACCCTTACCCTTACCCTTACCCTTACCCTTAAGCTTACCCTTACCCTTACCCTTACCCTTACCCTTACCCTTACCCTTGCTTTTACCCTTAAGCTTACCCTTACCCTTACCCTTACCCTTACCCTTACCCTTGCTTTTACCCTTAAGCTTACCCTTACCCTTACCCTTACCCTTACCCTTACCCTTACCCTTACCCTTACCCTTACCCTTACCCTTACCCTTACCCTTACCCTTACCCTTACCCTTACCCTTACCCTTACCCTTACCCTTGCTTTTACCCTTAAGCTTACCCTTACCCTTACTCTTACCCTTACCCTTGCTTTTACCCTTAAGCTTACCCTTACCCTTACCCTTACCCTTACTCTTACCCCTACCCTTACCCTTACCCTTACCCTTACCCTCACCCTTACCCTTACCCTTACCCTTGCTTTTACCCTTAGGCTTACCCTCACCTTTACCCTTACCCTTACCCTTACCCTTACCCTTACCCTTACCCTTACCCTTACCCTTGCTTTTACCCTTAAGCTTACCCTTACCCTTACCCTTACCCTTACCCTTACCCTTAGCCTTACCCTTACCCTTGCTTTTACCCTTAAGCTTACCCTTACCCTTACCCTTACCCTTACCCTTGCTTTTACCCTTAGGCTTACCCTTACCCTTACCCTTACCCTTACCCTTAAGCTTACCCTTACCCTTACCCTTACCCTTACCCTTACCCTTACCCTTACCCTTACCCTTACCCTTACCCTTACCCTTGCTTTTACCCTTAAGCTTACCCTTACCCTTACCCTTACCCTTACCCTTACCCTTACCCTTACCCTTACCCTTACCCTTACCCTTACCCTTACCCTTACCCTTACCCTTACTTAGGGTAAGGGTAAGGGTAAGCTTAAGGGTAAAAGCAAGGGTAAGGGTAAGGGTAAGGGTAAGGGTAAGGGTAAGGGTAAGGGTAAGGGTAAGGGTAAGGGTAAGGGTAAGGGTAAGGGTAAGGGTAAGGGTAAGCTTAAGGGTAAGAGTAAGGGTAAGGGTAAGGGTAAGCTTAAGGGTAAAAGCAAGGGTAAGGGTAAGGGTAAGGGTAAGGGTAAGGGTAAGGGTAAGCTTAAGGGTAAGGGTAAGGGTAAGGGTAAGGGTAAGCTTAAGGGTAAAAGCAAGGGTAAGGTTAAGGGTAAGGGTAAGGGTAAGGGTAAGGGTAAGGGTAAGGGTAAGCTTAAGGGTAAGAGTAAGGGTAAGGGTAAGGGTAAGCTTAAGGGTAAAAGCAAGGGTAAGGGTAAGGGTAAGGGTAAGGGTAAGGGTAAGGGTAAGGGTAAGGGTAAGGGTAAGGGTAAGGGTAAGGGTAAGGGTAAGCTTAAGGGTAAGGGTAAGGGTAAGGGTAAGCTTAAGGGTAAAAGCAAGGGTAAGGGTAAGGGTAAGGGTAAGCTTAAGGGTAAAAGCAAGGGTAAGGGTAAGGGTAAGGGTAAGGGTAAGGGTAAGGGTAAGGGTAAGGGTAAGGGTAAGGGTAAGGGTAAGGGTAAGGGTAAGGGTAAGGGTAAGCTTAAGGGTGAAAGCAAGGGTAAGGGTAAGGGTAAGGGTAAGGGTAAGGGTAAGGGTAAAGGTAAGGGTAAGCCTAAGGGTAAAAGCAAGGGTAAGGGTAAGGGTAAGGGTAAGGGTAAGGGTAAGGGTAAGGGTAAGGGTAAGGGTAAGGGTAAGGGTAAGGGTAAGCTTAAGGGTAAAAGCAAGGGTAAGGGTAAGGGTAAGGGTAAGGGTAAGGGTAAGGGTAAGGGTAAGCTTAAGGGTAAAAGCAAGGGTAAGGGTAAGGATAAGGGTAAGGGTAAGGGTAAGGGTAAGGGTAAGGGTAAGGGTAAGGGTAAGGGTAAGGGTAAGGGTAAGGGTAAGGGTAAGGGTAAGCTTAAGGGTAAAAGCAAGGGTAAGGGTAAGGGTAAGGGTAAGGGTAAGGGTTAGGGTAAGGGTAAAGGTAAGGGTAAGCCTAAGGGTAAAAGCAAGGGTAAGGGTAAGGGTAAGGGTAAGGGTAAGGGTAAGGGTAAGGGTAAGGGTAAGGGTAAGGGTAAGAGTAAGGGTAAGGGTAAGGGTAAGCTTAAGGGTAAAAGCAAGGGTAAGGGTAAGGGTAAGGGTAAGGGTAATCCTAAGGGTAAAAGCAAGGGTAAGGGTAAGGTTAAGGGTAAGGGTAAGGGTGAGCTTAAGGGTAAAAGCAAGGGTAAGGGTAAGGGTAAGGGTAAGGGTAAGGGTAAGCTTAAGGGTAAAAGCAAGGGTAAGGGTAAGGGTGAGGGTAAGGGTAAGGGTAAGGGTAAGGGTAAAGGTAAGGGTAAGCCTAAGAGTAAAAGCAAGGGTAAGGGTAAGCGTAAGGGTAAGGGTAAAGGTAAGGGTAAGGGTAAGGGTAAGGGTAAGGGTAAGGGTAAGGGTAAGCTTAAGGGTAAAAGCAAGGGTAAGGATAAGGGTAAGGGTAAGGGTAAGGGTAAGGGAAAGGGTAAGGGTAAGCTTAAGGGTAAAAGCAAGGGTAAGGGTAAGGGTAAGGGTAAGGGTAAGGGTAAGGGTAAGGGTAAGGGTAAGGGTAAGGGTAAGGGTAAGGGTAAGGGTAAGGGTAAGCTTAAGGGTAAAAGCAAGGGTAAGGGTTAGGGTAAGGGTAAGGGTAAGGGTAAGGGTAAGCTTAAGGGTAAAAGCAAGGGTAAGGGTAAGGGTAAGGGTAAGGGTAAGGGTAAGGGTAAGGGTAAGGGTAAGGGTAAGGGTAAGGGTAAAGGTAAGGGTAAGCCTAAGGGTAAAAGCAAGGGTAAGGGTAAGGGTAAGGGTAAGGGTAAGGGTAAGGGTAAGGGTAAGGGTAAGGGTAAGGGTAAGGGTAAGGGTATGGGTAAGTGTAAGGGTAAGCTTAAGGGTATAAGCAAGGGTAAGGGTAAGGGTAAGGGTGAGGGTAAGGGTAAGGGTAAGGGTAAGGGTAAGCTTAAGGGTAAAAGCAAGGGTAAGGGTAAGGGTAAGGGTAAGGGTAAGGGTAAGGGTAAGCTTAAGGGTAAAAGCAAGGGTAAGGGTAAGGGTAAGGGTAAGGGTAAGGGTAAGGGTAAGGGTAAGGGTAAGGGTAAGGGTAAGGGTAAGGGTAAGGGTAAAGGTAAGGTTAAGCCTAAGGGTAAAAGCAAGGGTAAGGGTAAGGGTAAGGGTAAGGGTAAGGGTAAGGGTAAGGGTAAGGGTAAGGGTAAGGGTAAGGGTAAGGGTAAGCTTAAGGGTAGAAGCAAGGGTAAGGGTAAGGGTAAGGGTAAGGGTAAGCCTAAGGGTAAGCTTAAGGGTAAAAGCAAGGGTAAGGGTAAGGGTAAGGGTAAGCTTAAGGGTAAAAGCAAGGGTAAGGGTAAGGGTAAGGGTAAGGGTAAGGGTAAGGGTAAGGATAAGGGTAAGGGTAAGGGTAAAGGTAAGGGTAAGCCTAAGGGTCAAAGCAAGGGTAAGGGTAAGGGTAAGGGTGAGGGTAAGGGTAAGGGTAAGGGTAAGGGTAAGGGTAAGGGTAAGGGTAAGCTTAAGGGTAAAAGCAAGGGTAAGGGTAAGGGTAAGGGTAAGGGTAAGGGTAAGGGTAAGGGTAAGGGTAAGGGTAAGGGTAAGCTTAAAGGTAAGGGTAAGGGTAAGGGTAAGGGTAAGCCTAAAGGTAAAAGCAAGGGTAAGTGTAAGGGTAAGGGTAAGGGTAAGGGTAAGGGTAAAAGTGAGGGTAAGCCTAAGGGTAAAAGCAAGGGTAAGGGTAAGGGTAAGGGTAAGGGTAAGGGTAAGGGTAAGGGTAGGGGTAAGAGTAAGGGTAAGGGTAAGCTTAAGGGTAAAAGCAAGGGTAAGGGTAAGGGTAAGGGTAAGGGTAAGGGTAAGGGTAAGCTTAAGGGTAAAAGCAAGGGTAAGGGTAAGGGTAAGGGTAAGGGTAAGGGTAAGGGTAAGGGTAAGGGTAAGGGTAAGGGTAAGGGTAAGGGTAAGGGTAAGGGTAAGGGTAAGGGTAAGGGTAAGCTTAAGGGTAAAAGCAAGGGTAAGGGTAAGGGTAAGGGTAAGGGTAAGGGTAAGGGTAATGGTAAGGGTAAAGGTAAGGGTAAGCCTAAGGGTAAAAGCAAGGGTAAGGGTAAGGGTAAGGGTAAGGGTAAGGGTAAGGGTAAGGGTAAGGGTAAGGGTAAGCTTAAGGGTAAAAGCAAGGGTAAGGGTAAGGGTAAGGGTAAGGGTAAGGGTAAGGGTAAGGGTAAGCTTAAGGGTAAGGGTAAGGGTAAGGGTAAGGGTAAGGGTAAAAGCAAGGGTAAGGGTAAGGGTAAGGGTAAGGGTAAGGGTAAGCTTAAGGGTAAAAGCAAGGGTAAGGGTAAGGGTAAGGGTAAGGGTAAGGGTAAGGGTAAGGGTAAGCTTAAGGGTAAGGGTAAGGGTAAGGGTAAGGGTAAGCTTAAGGGTAAAAGCAAGGGTAAGGGTAAGAGTAAGGGTAAGGGTAAGGGTAAGGGTAAGGATAAGGGTAAGGGTAAGGGTGAGCTTAAGGGTAAAAGCAAGGGTAAGGGTAAGGGTAAGGGTAAGGGTAAGGGTAAGGGTAAGGGTAAGGGTAAGGGTAAGCTTAAGGGTAAAAGCAAGGGTAAGGGTAAGGGTAAGGGTAAGGGTAAGGGTAAGGGTAAGGGTAAGGGTAAGGGTAAGGGTAAGGGTAAGGGTAAAGGTAAGGGTAAGCCTAAGGGTAAAAGCAAGGGTAAGGGTAAGGGTAAGGGTAAGGGTAAGAGTAAGGGTAAGGGTAAGGGTAAGGGTAAGCTTAAGGGTAAAAGCAAGGGTAAGGGTAAGGGTAAGGGTAAGGGTAAGCCTAAGGGTAAAAGCAAGGGTAAGGGTAAGGGTAAGGGTAAGGGTAAGGGTAAGCTTAAGGGTAAAAGCAAGGATAAGGGTAAGGGTAAGGGTAAGGGTAAGGGTAAGCTTAAGGGTAAAAGCAAGGGTGAGGGTGAGGGTAAGGGTAAGGGTAAGGGTAAGGGTAAGGGTAAGGGTAAGGGTAAGGGTAAGCTTAAGGGTAAAAGCAAGGGTAAGGGTAAGGGTAAGGGTAAGGGTAAGGGTAAGGGTAAGGGTAAGGGTAAGCTTAAGGGTAAAAGCAAGGGTAAGGGTAAGGTTAAGGGTAAGGGTAAGGGTAAAGGTAAGGGTAAGCCTAAGGGTAAAAGCAAGGGTAAGGGTAAGGGTAAGGGTAAGGGTAAGGGTAAGGGTAAGGGTAAGGGTAAGGGTAAGGGTAAGGGTAAGGGTAAGGGTAAGGGTAAGGGTAAGGGTAAGGGTAAGGGTTAGGGTAAGGGTAAGGGTAAAGGTAAGCTTAAGGGTAAAAGCAAGGGTAAGGGTAAGGGTAAGGGTAAGGGTAAGCCTAAGGGTAAAAGCAAGGGTAAGGGTAAGGGTGAGGGTAAGGGTAAGGGTAAGCTTAAGGGTAAAAGCAAGGGTAAGGGTAAGGGTAAGGGTAAGGGTAAGGGTAAGGGTAAGGGTAAGCTTAAGGGTAAAAGCAAGGGTAATGGTAAGGGTAAGCGTAAGGGTAAGGGTAAGGGTAAGGGTAAAGGTAAGGGTAAGCCTAAGGGTAAAAGCAAGGGTAAGGGTAAGGGTAAGGGTAAGGGTAAGGGTAAGGGTAAGGGTAAGGGTAAGCTTAAGGGTAAAAGCAAGGGTAAGGGTAAGGGTAAGGGTAAGGGTAAGGGTAAGGGTAAGGGTAAGGGTAAGGGTAAGGGTAAGCTTAAGGGTAAGGGTAAGGGTAAGGGTAAGGGTAAGCTTAAGGGTAAGGGTAAGGGTAAGGGTAAGGGTAAGCTTAAGGGTAAAAGCAAGGGTAAGGGTAAGGGTAAGGGTAAGGGTAAGCTTAAGGGTAAAAGCAAGGGTAAGGGTAAGGGTGGAGGTAAGGGTAAGGGTAAGGGTAAGGGTAAGGTTAAGCTTAAGGGTAAGGGTAAGGAAAAGGGTAAGGGTAAGCTCAAGGGTAAAAGCAAGGGTAAGGGTAAGGGTAAGGGTAAGGGTAAGGGTAAGCTTAAGGGTAAGGGTAAGGGTAAGGGTAAGGGTAAGCTTAAGGGTAAAAGCAAGGGTAAGGTTTAGGGTAAGGGTAAGGGTAAGGGTAAGGGTAAGCTTAAGGGTAAGGGTAAGGGTAAGGGTAAGGGTAAGGGTAAGCTTAAGGGTAAAAGCAAGGGTAAGGGTAAGGGTAAGGGTAAGGGTAAGGGTAAGGGTAAGGGTAAGGGTAAGGGTAAGGGTAAGGGTAAGGGTAAGGGTAACGGTAAGGGTAAGCTTAAGGGTAAGGGTAAGGGTAAGGGTAAGCTTAAGGGTAAAAGCAAGGGTAAGGGTAAGGGTAAGGGTAAGGGTAAGGGTAAGCTTAAGGGTAAAAGCAAGGGTAAGGGTAAGGGTAAGGGTAAGGGTAAGGGTAAGGGTAAGGGTAAGGGTAAGGGTAAGGGTAAGGGTAAGCTTAAGGGTAAGGGTAAGGGTAAGGGTAAGCTTAAGGGTAAAAGCAAGGGTAAGGGTAAGGGTAAGGGTAAGGGTAAGGGTAAAGGTAAGGGTAAGCCTAAGGGTAAAAGCAAGGGTAAGGGTAAGGGTAAGGGTAAGGGTAAGGGTAAGAGTAAGGGTAAGGGTAAGGGTAAGGGTAAGCTTAAGGGTAAAAGCAAGGGTAAGGGTAAGGGTAGGGGTAAGGGTAAGGGTAAGGGTAAGGGTAAGGGTAAGGGTAAGCTTAAGGGTAAAAGCAAGGGTAAGGGTAAGGGTAAGGGTAAGGGTAAGGGTAAGGGTAAGGGTAAGGGTAAGGGTAAGGGTAAGCTTAAGGGTAAAAGCAAGGGTAAGGGTAAGGTTAAGGGTAGGGGTTAGGGTAAGGGTAAAGGTAAGAGTAAGCCTAAGGGTAAAAGCAAGGGTAAGGGTAAGGGTAAGGGTAAGGGTAAGGGTAAGGGTAAGGGTAAGGGTAAGGGTAAGGGTAAGGGTAAGGGTAAGGGTAAGAGTAAGGGTAAGGGTAAGGGTAAGCTTAAGGTTAAAAGCAAGGGTAAGGGTAAGGGTAAGGGTAAGGGTAAGCCTAAGGGTAAAAGCAAGGGTAAGGGTAAGGTTAAGGGTAAGGGTAAGGGTGAGCTTAAGGGTAAAAGCAAGGGTAAGGGTAAGGGTAAGGGTAAGGGTAAGGGTAAGCTTAAGGGTAAAAGCAAGGGTAAGGGTAAGGGTGAGGGTAAGGGTAAGGGTAAGGGTAAGGGTAAGGGTAAAGGTAAGGGTAAGCCTAAGAGTAAAAGCAAGGGTAAGGGTAAGGGTAAGGGTAAGGGTAAGGGTAAGGGTAAGGGTAAGGGTAAGCTTAAGGTTAAAAGAAGGGGAAGGATAAGGGTAAGGGTAAGGGTAAGGGTAAGGGTAAGGGTAAGGGTAAGGGTAAGCTTAAGGGTAAAAGCAAGGGTAAGGGTAAGGGTAAGGGTAAGGGTAAGGGTAAGGGTAAGGGTAAGGGTAAGGGTAAGGGTAAGCTTAAGGGTAAAAGCAAGGGTAAGGGTTAGGGTAAGGGTAAGGGTAAGGGTAAGGGTAAGGGTAAGGGTAAGCTTAAGGGTAAAAGCAAGGGTAAGGGTAAGGGTAAGGGTAAGGGTAAGGGTAAGGGTAAGGGTAAAGTTAAGGGTAAGCCTAAGGGTAAAAGCAAGGGTAAGGGTAAGGGTAAGGGTAAGGGTAAGGGTAAGGGTAAGGGTAAGCTTAAGGGTATAAGCAAGGGTAAGGGTAAGGGTAAGGGTGAGGGTAAGGGTAAGGGTAAGGGTAAGGGTAAGCTTGAGGGTAAAAGCAAGGGTAAGGGTAAGGGTAAGGGTAAGGGTAAGGGTAAGGGTAAGGGTAAGCTTAAGGGTAAAAGCAAGGGTAAGGGTAAGGGTAAGGGTAAGGGTAAGGGTAAGGGTAAGGGTAAGGGTAAGGGTAAGGGTAAGGGTAAAGGTAAGGTTAAGCCTAAGGGTAAAAGCAAGGGTAAGGGTAAGGGTAAGGGTAAGGGTAAGGGTAAGGGTAAGGGTGAGGGTAAGGGTAAGGGTAAGGGTAAGGGTAAGGGTAAGGGTAAGCTTAAGGGTAAAAGCAAGGGTAAGGGTAAGGGTAAGGGTAAGGGTAAGGGTAAGGGTAAGCCTAAGGGTAAAAGCAAGGGTAAGGGTAAGGGTAAGCTTAAGGGTAAAAGCAAGGGAAAGTGTAAGGGTAAGGGTAAGGGTAAGGGTAAGGGTAAGGGTAAGCTTAAGGGTAAAAGCAAGGGTAAGGGTAAGGGTAAGGGTAAGGGTAAGGGTAAGGGTAAGGGTAAGGGTAAGGGTAAGGGTAAGGGTAAAGGTAAGGGTAAGCCTAAGGGTCAAAGCAAGGGTAAGGGTAAGGGTAAGGGTAAGGGTAAGGGTAAGGGTAAGGGTAAGGGTAAGCTTAAGGGTAAAAGCAAGGGTAAGGGTAAGGGTAAGGGTAAGGGTAAGGGTAAGGGTAAGGGTAAGGGTAAGGGTAAGCTTAGGGGTAAGGGTAAGGGTAAGGGTAAGGGTAAGGGTAAGGGTAAGCCTAAGGGTAAAAGCAAGGGTAAGTGTAAGGGTAAGGGTAAGGGTAAGGGTAAGCTTAAGGGTAAAAGCAAGGGTAAGGGTAAGGGTAAGGGTAAGGGTAAGGGTAAGGGTAAGCTTAAGGGTAAAAGCAAGGGTAAGGGTAAGGGTAAGGGTAAGGGTAAGGGTAAGGGTAAGGGTAAGGGTAAGGCTAAAGGTAAGGGTAAGCCTAAGGGTAAAAGCAAGGGTGAGGGTAAGAGTAAGGGTAAGGGTAAGGGTAAGGGTAAGGGTAAGGGTAAGGGTAAGGGTAAGGGTAAGGGTAAGGGTAAGGGTAAAGGTAAGGGTAAGGGTAAGCTTAAGGGTAAAAGCAAGGGTAAGGGTAAGGGTAAGGGTAAGGGTAAGAGTAAGGGTAAGGGTAAGCTTAAGGGTAAAAGCAAGGGTAAGGGTAAGGGTAAGGGTAAGGGTAAGGGTAAGTGTAAGGGTAAGCTTAAGGGTAAAAGCAAGGGTAAGGGTAAGGGTAAGGGTAAGGGTAAGGGTAAGGGTAAGGGTAAGGGTAAGGGTAAGGGTAAGGGTAAGGGTAAGGGTAAGGGTAAGCTTAAGGGTAAAAGCAAGGGTAAGGGTAAGGGTAAGGGTAAGGGTAAGGGTAAGGGTAAGGGTAAGGGTAAGGGTAATGGTAAGGGTAAAGGTAAGGGTAAGCCTAAGGGTAAAAGCAAGGGTAAGGGTAAGGGTAAGGGTAAGGGAAAGGGTAAGGTTAAGGGTAAGGGTTAGGGTAAGGGTAAGGGTAAGGGTAAGGGTAAGCTTAAGGGTAAAAGCAAGGGTAAGGGTAAGGGTAAGGGTAAGGGTAAGTGTAAGGGTAAGGGTAAGCTTAAGGGTAAGGGTAAGGGTAAGGGTAAGCTTAAGGGTAAAAGCAAGGGTAAGGGTAAGGGTAAGGGTAAGGGTAAGGGTAAGGGTAAGGGTAAGGGTAAGGGTAAGGGTAAGCTTAAGGGTAAAAGCAAGGGTAAGGGTAAGGGTAAGGGTAAGGGTAAGGGTAAGCTTAAGGGTAAGGGTAAGGGTAAGGGTAAGCTTAAGGGTAAAAGCAAGGGTAAGGGTCAGGGTAAGGGTAAGTGTAAGGGTAAGGGTAAGGGTAAGGGTAAGGGTGAGCTTAAGGGTGAAAGCAAGGGTAAGGGTAAGGTTAAGGGTAAGGGTAAGGGTAAGGGTAAGGGTTAGCTTAAGGGTAAAAGCAAGGGTAAGGGTGAGGGTAAGGGTAAGGGTAAGGGTAAGGGTAAGGGTAAGGGTAAGGGTAAGCTTAAGGGTAAAAGCAAGGGTAAGGGTAAGGGTAAGGGTAAGGGTAAGCCTAAGGGTAAAAGCAAGGGTAAGGGTAAGGGTAAGGGTAAGGGTAAGGGTAAGCTTAAGGGTAAAAGCAAGGGTAAGGGTAAGGGTAAGGGTAAGGGTAAGGGTAAGGGTAAGGGTAAGGGTAAGGGTAAGGGTAAGGGTAAAGGTAAGGGTAAGCCTAAGGGTCAAAGCAAGGGTAAGGGTAAGGGTAAGGGTAAGGGTAAGGGTAAGGGTAAGGGTAAGGGTAAGCTTAAGGGTAAAAGCAAGGGTAAGGGTAAGGGTAAGGGTAAGGGTAAGGGTAAGGGTAAGGGTAAGGGTAAGGGTAAGCTTAGGGGTAAGGGTAAGGGTAAGGGTAAGGGTAAGGGTAAGGGTAAGCCTAAGGGTAAAAGCAAGGGTAAGTGTAAGGGTAAGGGTAAGGGTAAGGGTAAGCTTAAGGGTAAAAGCAAGGGTAAGGGTAAGGGTAAGGGTAAGGGTAAGGGTAAGGGTAAGCTTAAGGGTAAAAGCAAGGGTAAGGGTAAGGGTAAGGGTAAGGGTAAGGGTAAGGGTAAGGGTAAGGGTAAGGGTAAGGGTAAGGCTAAAGGTAAGGGTAAGCCTAAGGGTAAAAGCAAGGGTGAGGGTAAGAGTAAGGGTAAGGGTAAGGGTAAGGGTAAGGGTAAGGGTAAGGGTAAGGGTAAGGGTAAGGGTAAGGGTAAGGGTAAAGGTAAGGGTAAGGGTAAGCTTAAGGGTAAAAGCAAGGGTAAGGGTAAGGGTAAGGGTAAGGGTAAGAGTAAGGGTAAGGGTAAGCTTAAGGGTAAAAGCAAGGGTAAGGGTAAGGGTAAGGGTAAGGGTAAGGGTAAGTGTAAGGGTAAGCTTAAGGGTAAAAGCAAGGGTAAGGGTAAGGGTAAGGGTAAGGGTAAGGGTAAGGGTAAGGGTAAGGGTAAGGGTAAGGGTAAGGGTAAGGGTAAGGGTAAGGGTAAGCTTAAGGGTAAAAGCAAGGGTAAGGGTAAGGGTAAGGGTAAGGGTAAGGGTAAGGGTAAGGGTAAGGGTAAGGGTAATGGTAAGGGTAAAGGTAAGGGTAAGCCTAAGGGTAAAAGCAAGGGTAAGGGTAAGGGTAAGGGTAAGGGAAAGGGTAAGGTTAAGGGTAAGGGTTAGGGTAAGGGTAAGGGTAAGGGTAAGGGTAAGCTTAAGGGTAAAAGCAAGGGTAAGGGTAAGGGTAAGGGTAAGGGTAAGTGTAAGGGTAAGGGTAAGCTTAAGGGTAAGGGTAAGGGTAAGGGTAAGCTTAAGGGTAAAAGCAAGGGTAAGGGTAAGGGTAAGGGTAAGGGTAAGGGTAAGGGTAAGGGTAAGGGTAAGGGTAAGGGTAAGCTTAAGGGTAAAAGCAAGGGTAAGGGTAAGGGTAAGGGTAAGGGTAAGGGTAAGCTTAAGGGTAAGGGTAAGGGTAAGGGTAAGGGTAAGCTTAAGGGTAAAAGCAAGGGTAAGGGTCAGGGTAAGGGTAAGTGTAAGGGTAAGGGTAAGGGTAAGGGTAAGGGTGAGCTTAAGGGTGAAAGCAAGGGTAAGGGTAAGGTTAAGGGTAAGGGTAAGGGTAAGGGTAAGGGTTAGCTTAAGGGTAAAAGCAAGGGTAAGGGTGAGGGTAAGGGTAAGGGTAAGAGTAAGGGTAAGGGTAAGGGTAAGGGTAAGCTTAAGGGTAAAAGCAAGGGTAAGGGTAAGGGTAAGGGTAAGGGTAAGCCTAAGGGTAAAAGCAAGGGTAAGGGTAAGGGTAAGGGTAAGGGTAAGGGTAAGCTTAAGGGTAAAAGCAAGGGTAAGGGTAAGGGTAAGGGTAAGGGTAAGGGTAAGGGTAAGGGTAAGCTTAAGGGTAAAAGCAAGGGTGAGGGTAAGGGTAAGGGTAAGGGTAAGGGTAAGGGTAAGGGTAAGGGTAAGGGTAAGCTTAAGGGTAAAAGCAAGGGTAAGGGAAAGGGTAAGGGTAAGGGTAAGGGTAAGGGTAAGGGTAAGGGTAAGCTTAAGGGTAAAAGCAAGGGTAAGGGTAAGGGTAAGGGTAAGGGTAAGGGTTAAGGTAAGGGTAAGCCTAAGGGTAAAAGCAAGGGTAAGGGTAAGGGTAAGGGTAAGGGTAAGGGTTAGGGTAAGGGTAAGGGTAAGGGTAAGGGTGAGGGTAAGGGTAAGGGTAAGGGTAAGGGTAAGGGTAAGGGTAAGGGTAAGGGTAAGGGTAAGCTTAAGTGTAAAAGCAAGGGTAAGGGTAAGGGAAAGGGTAAGGGTAAGCCTAAGGGTTAAAGCAAGGGTAAGGGTAAGGGTAAGGGTAAGGGTAAGCTTAAGGGTAAAAGCAAGAGTAAGGGTAAGGGTAAGGGTAAGGGTAAGGGTAAGCTTAAGGGTAAAAGCAAGGGTAAGGGTAAAGGTAAGGGTAAGGGTAAGGGTAAGGGTAAGGGTAAGGGTAAGGGTAAGGGTAAGGGTAAAGGTAAGGGTAAGCCTAAGGGTAAAAGCAAGGGTAAGGGTAAGGGTAAGGGTAAGGGTAAGGGTAAGGGTAAGGTTAAGGGTAAGGGTAAGGGTAAGCTTAAGGGTAAAAGCAAGGGTAAGGGTAAGGGTAAGGGTAAGGGTAAGGGTAAGGGTAAGGGTAAGGGTAAGGGTAAGGGTAAGGGTAAGGGTAAGGGTAAGGGTAAGGGTAAGGGTAAGGGTAAGGGTAAGCTTAAGGGTAAAAGCAAGGGTAAGGGTAAGGGTAAGGGTAAGGGTAAGCTTAAGGGTAAAAGCAAGGGTAAGGGTAAGGGTAAGGGTAAGGGTAAGGGTAAGGGTAAGGGTAAGGGTAAGGGTAAGCTTAAGGGTAAGGGTAAGGGTGAGGGTAAGGGTAAGCTTAAGGGTAAAAGCAAGGGTAAGGGTAAGGGTAAGGGTAAGGGTAAGGGTAAGGGTAAGCTTAAGGGTAAGGGTAAGGGTAAGGGTAAGGGTAAGCTTAAGGGTAAAAGCAAGGGTAAGAGTAAGGGTGAGGGTAAGGGTAAGGGTAAGGGTAAGGGTAAGCTTAAGGGTAAGGGTAAGGGTAAGGGTAAGGGTAAGCTTAAGGGTAAAAGCAAGGGTAAGGGTAAGGGTAAGGGTAAGGGTAAGGGTAAGGGTAAGGGTAAGGGTAAGGGTAAGGGTAAGGGTAAGGGAAAGCTTAAGGGTAAGGGTAAGGGTAAGGGTAAGGGTAAGCTTAAGGGTAAAAGCAAGGGTAAGGGTAAGGGTAAGGGTAAGGGTAAGGGTAAGCTTAAGGGTAAAAGCAAGGGTAAGGGTAAGGGTAAGGGTAAGGGTAAGGGTAAGGGTAAGGGTAAGGGTAAGGGTAAGGGTAAGGGTAAGGGTAAGGGTAAGCTTAAGGGTAAGGGTAAGGGTAAGGGTAAGCTTAAGGGTAAAAGCAAGGGTAAGGGTAAGGGTAAGGGTAAGGGTAAGGGTAAAGGTAAGGGTAAGCCTAAGGGTAAAAGCAAGGATAAGGGCAAGGGTAAGGGAAAGGGTAAGGGTAAGGGTAAGGGTAAGGGTAAGGGTAAGGGTAATCTTAAGGGTAAAAGCAAGGGTAAGGGTAAGGGTAAGGGTAAGGGTAAGGGTAAGGGTAAGGGTAAGGGTAAGGGTAAGGGTAAGCTTAAGGGTAAAAGCAAGGGTAAGGGTAAGGGTAAGGGTAAGGGTAAGGGTAAGCTTAAGGGTAAAAGCAAGGGTAAGGGTAAGGGTAAGGGTAAGGGTAAGGGTTAGGGTAAGGGTAAAGGTAAGGGTAAGCCTAAGGGTAAAAGCAAGGGTAAGGGTAAGGGTAAGGGTAAGGGTAAGGGTAAGGGTAAGGGTAAGGGTAAGGGTAAGGGTAAGGGTAAGGGTAAGGGTAAGGGTAAGAGTAAGGGTAAGGGTAAGGGTAAGCTTAAGGGTAAAAGCAAGGGTAAGGGTAAGGGTAAGGGTAAGGGTAAGCCTAAGGGTAAAAGCAAGGGTAAGGGTAAGGGTAAGGGTAAGGGAAAGGGTAAGCTTAAGGGTAAAAGCAAGGGTAAGGGTAAGGGTAAGGGTAAGGGTAAGGGTAAGGGTAAACTTAAGGGTAAAAGCAAGGGTAAGGGTAAGGGTAAGGGTAAGGGTAAGGGTAAGGGTGAGGGTAAAGGTAAGGGTTAGCCTAAGGGTAAAAGCAAGGGTAAGGGTAAGGGTAAGGGTAAGGGTAAGGGTAAGGGTAAGGGTAAGCTTAAGGGTAAAAGCAAGGGTAAGAGTAAGGGTAAGGGTAAGGGTAAGGGTAAGGGTAAGGGTAAGGGTAAGGGTAAGGGTAAGGGTAAGCTTAAGGGTAAAAGCAAGGGTAAGGGTAAGGGTAAGGGTAAGGGTAAGGGTAAGGGTAAGGGTAAGGGTAAGGGTAAGGGTAAAGGTAAGGGTAAGGGTAAGGGTAAGGGTAAGGGTAAGGGTAAGGGTAAGCTTAAGGGTAAAAGCAAGGGTAAGGGTTAGGGTAAGGGTAAGGATAAGGGTAAGGGTAAGGGTAAGCTTAAGGGTAAAAGCAAGGGTAAGGGTAAGGGTAAGGGTAAGGGTAAGGGTAAGGGTAAGGGTAAGGGTAAGGGTAAGGGTAAGGGTAAGGGTAAGCTTAAGGGTAAAAGCAAGGGTAAGGGTAAGGGTAAGGGTAAGGGTAAGGGTAAGGGTAAGGGTAAGCTTAAGGGTAAAAGCAAGGGTAAGGGTAAGGGTAAGGGTAAGGGTAAGGGTTAGGGTAAGGGTAAAGGTAAGGGTAAGCCTAAGGGTAAAAGCAAGGGTAAGGGTGAGGGTAAGGGTAAGGGTAAGGGTAAGGGTAAGGGTAAGGTTAAGGGTAAGGGTAAGGGTAAGAGTAAGGGTAAGGGTAAGGGTAAGCTTAAGGGTTAAAGCAAGGGTAAGGGTAAGGGTAAGGGTAAGGGTAAGCCTAAGGGTAAAAGCAAGGGTAAGGGTAAGGGTAAGGGTATGGGTAAGGGTAAGCTTAAGGGTAAAAGCAAGGGTAAGGGTAAGGGTAAGGGTAAGGGTAAGGGTAAGTGTAAGTGTAAGCTTAAGGGTAAAAGCAAGGGTAAGGGTAATGGTAAGGGTAAGGGTAAGGGTAAGGGTAAGGGTAAGGGTAAGGGTAAGGGTAAGGGTAAGGGTAAGGGTAAGGGTAAGCTAAAGGGTAAAAGCAAGGGTAAGGGTTAGGGTAAGGGTAAGGGTAAGGGTAAGGGTAAGGGTAAGGGTAAGCTTAAGGGTAAAAGCAAGGGTAAGGGTAAGGGTAAGGGTAAGGGTAAGGGTAAGGGTAAGGGTAAGGGTAAGGGTAAGGGTAAAGGTAAGGGTAAGCCTAAGGGTAAAAGCAAGGGTAAGGGTAAGGGTAAGGGTAAGGGTAAGTGTAAGGGTAAGGGTAAGGGTAAGGGTAAGGGTAAGGGTAAGCTTAAGGGTATAAGCAAGGGTATGGGTAAGGGTAAGGGTGAGGGTAAGGGTAAGGGTAAGGGTAAGGGTAAGGGTAAGCTTAAGGGTAAAAGCAAGGGTAAGGGTAAGGGTAAGGGTAAGGGTAAGGGTAAGGGTAAGGGTAAGGGTAAGGGTAAGGGTAAGCTTAAGGGTAAAAGCAAGGGTAAGGGTAAGGGTAAGGGTAAGGGTAAGGGTAAGGGTAAGGGTAAGGGTAAGGGTAAGGGTAAAGGTAAGGGTAAGCCTAAGGGTAAAAGCAAGGGTAAAGGTAAGGGTAAGGGTAAGGGTAAGGGTAAGGGTAAGGGTAAGGGTAAGGGTAAGGGTAAGGGTAAGGGTAAGTGTAAGGGTAAGCTTAAGGGTAAAAGCAAGGGTAAGGGTAAGGGTAAGGGTAAGGGTAAGCCTAAGGGTAAAAGCAAGGGTAAGGGTAAGGGTAAGGGTAAGGGTAAGGGTAAGCTTAAGGGTAAAAGCAAGGGTAAGGGTAAGGGTAAGGGTAAGGGTAAGGGTAAGGGTAAGGGTAAGGGTAAGCTTAAGGGTAAAAGCAAGGGTAAGGGTAAGGGTAAGGGTAAGGGTAAGGGTAAGGGTAAGGGTAAAGGTAAGGGTAAGCCTAAGGGTAAAAGCAAGGGTAAGGGTAAGGGTAAGGGTAAGGGTAAGGGTAAGGGTAAGGGTAAGGGTAAGGGTAAGGGTAAGGGTAAGGGTAAGGGTAAGGGTAAGGGTAAGGGTAAGGGAAAGGGTAAGGGTAAGGGTAAGCTTAAGGGTAAAAGCAAGGGTAAGGGTAAGGGTAAGGGTAAGGGTAAGGGTAAGGGTAAGCTTAAGGGTAAAAGCAAGGGTAAGGGTAAGGGTAAGGGTAAGGGTAAGGGTAAGGGTAAGGGTAAGGGTAAGGGTAAGGGTAAGGGTAAGGGTAAGCTTAAGGGTAAAAGCAAGGGTAAGGGTAAGGGTAAGGGTAAGGGTAAGCTTAAGGGTAAAAGCAAGGGTAAGGGTTAGGGTAAGGGTAAGGGTAAGGGTAAGGGTAAGGGTAAAGTTAAGGGTAAGCCTAAGGGTAAAAGCAAGGGTAAGGGTAAGGGTAAGGGTAAGGGTAAGGGTAAGGGTAAGGGTAAGGGTAAGGGTAAGGGTAAGGGTAAGGGTAAGGGTAAGGGTAAGGGTAAGGGTAAGCTTAAGGGTAAAAGCAAGGGTGAGGGTAAGGGTAAGGGTAAGGGTAAGGGTAAGGGTAAGGGTAAGGGTAAGGGTAAGGGTAAGGGTAAGGGTAAGGGTAAGGGTAAGGGTAAGGGTAAGGGTAAGGGTAAGGGTAAGGGTAAGGGTAAGGGTAAGGGTAAGGGTAAGGGTAAGGGTAAGGGTAAGCCTAAGGGTAAAAGCAAGGGTAAGGGTAAGGGTAAGGGTAAGGGTAAGGGTAAGCTTAAGGGTAAAAGCAAGGGTAAGGGTAAGGGTAAGGGTAAGGGTAAGGGTAAGGGTAAGCTTAAGGGTAAAAGCAAGGGTAAGGGTAAGGGTAAGGGTAAGGGTAAGGGTAAGGGTAAGGGTAAAGGTAAGGGTAAGCCTAAGGGTAAAAGCAAGGGTATGGGTAAGGGTAAGGGTAAGGGTAAGGGTAAGGGTAAGGGTAAGGGTAAGGGTAAGGGTAAGGGTAAGGGTAAGGGTAAGGGTAAGGGTAAGGGTAAGGGTAAGGGTAAGGGTAAGCTTAAGTGTAAAAGCAAGGGTAAGGGTAAGGGTAAGGGTAAGGGTAAGGGTAAGGGTAAGGGTAAGGGTAAGGGTAAGGGTAAGCTTAAGGGTAAAAGCAAGGGTAAGGGTAAGGGTAAGGGTAAGGGTAAGGGTAAGGGTAAGGGTAAGGGTAAGGGTAAGGGTAAGGGTAAGGGTAAGGGTAAGGGTAAGGGTAAGGGTACGGGTAAGGGTAAGCTTAAGGGTAAAAGCAAGGGTAAGGGTAAGGGTAAGGGTAAGGGTAAGGGTAAGGGTAAGGGTAAGGGTAAGGGTAAGGGTAAGGGTAAGGGTAAGGGTAAGGGTAAAAGCAAGGGTAAGGGTAAGGGTAAGGGTAAGGGTAAGGGTAAGGGTAAGGGTAAGCCTAAGGGTAAAAGCAAGGGTAAGGGTAAGGGTAAAAGCAAGGGTAAGGGTCAGGGTAAGGGTAAGGGTAAGGGTAAGGGTAAGGGTAAGGGTAAGGGTAAGGGTAAGGGTAAGGGTAAGGGTAAGGGTAAGGGTAAGCTTAAGGGTAAAAGCAAGGGTAAGGGTAAGGGTAAGGGTAAGGGTAAGGGTAAGGGTAAGTGTAAGCTTAAGGGTAAAAGCAAGGGTAAGGGTAAGGGTAAGGGTAAAGGTAAGGGTAAGCCTTAGGGTAAAAGCAAGGGTAAGGGTAAGGGTAAGGGTAAGGGTAAGGGTAAGGGTAAGGGTAAGGGTAAGGGTAAGGGTAAGGGTAAGCTTAAGGGTAAAAGCAAGGGTAAGGGTAAGGGTAAGGGTAAGGGTAAGGGTAAGGGTAAGGGTAAGGGTGAGGGTAAGCTTAAGGGTAAAAGCAAGGGTGAGGGTAAGGGTAAGGGTAAGGGTAAGGGTAAGGGTAAGGGTAAGGGTAAGGGTAAGGCTTAGGGTAAGGGTAAGGGTAAGGGTAAGGGTAAGGGTAAGGGTAAGGGTAAGGGTAAGGGTAAGGGTAAGCCTAAGGGTAAAAGCAAGGGTAAGGGTAAGGGTAAGGGTAAGTGTAAGGGTAAGCTTAAGGGTAAAAGCAAGGGTAAGGGTAAGGGTAAGGGTAAGGGTAAGGGTAAGGGTAAGCTTAAGGGTAAAAGCAAGGGTAAGGGTAAGGGTAAGGGTAAGGGTAAGGGTAAGGGTAAGGGTAAGGGTAAAGGTAAGGGTAAGCCTAAGGGTAAAAGCAAGGGTATGGGTAAGGGTAAGGGTAATGGTAAGGGTAAGGGTAAGGGTAAGCTTGAGTGTAAAAGCAAGGGTAAGGGTAAGGGTAAGGGTAAGGGTAAGGGTAAGGGTAAGGGTAAGCTTAAGGGTAAAAGCAAGGGTAAGGGTAAGGGTAAGGGTAAGGGTAAGGGTAAGGGTAAGGGTAAGGGTAAGGGTAAGGGTAAGGGTAAGGGTAAGGGTAAGGGTAAGGGTAAGGGTAAGCTTAAGGGTAAAAGCAAGGGTAAGGGTAAGGGTAAGGGTGAGGGTAAGGGTAAGGGTAAGGGTAAGGGTAAGGGTAAGGGTAAGCTTAAGGGTAAAGGCAAGGGTAAGGGTAAGGGTAAGGGTAAGGGTGAGGGTAAGGGTAAGGGTAAGGGTAAGCCTAAGGGTAAAAGCAAGGGTAAGGGTAAGGGTAAAAGCAAGGGTAAGGGTAAGGGTAAGGGTAAGGGTAAGGGTAAGGGTAAGGGTAAGGGTAAGGGTAAGGGTAAGGGTAAGGGTAAGCTTAAGGGTAAAAGCAAGGATAAGGGTAAGGGTAAGGGTAAGGGTAAGGGTAAGTGTAAGCTTAAGGGTAAAAGCAAGGGTAAGGGTAAGGGTAAGGGTAAAGTTAAGGGTAAGCCTTAGGGTAAAAGCAAGGGTAAGGGTAAGGGTAAGGGTAAGGGTAAGGGTAAGGGTAAGGGTAAGGGTAAGGGTAAGGGTAAGCTTAAGGGTAAAAGCAAGGGTAAGGGTAAGGGTAAGGGTAAGGGTAAGGGTAAGGGTAAGGGTAAGGGTAAGGGTAAGGGTAAGGGTAAGGGTAAGGGTAAGCTTAAGGGTAAAAGCAAGGGTAAGGGTAAGGGTAAGGGTAAGGGTAAGGGTAAGGGTAAGGGTAAGGGTAAGGGTAAGGGTAAGGGTAAGCTTAAGGGTAAAATCAAGGGTAAGGGTTAGGGTAAGGGTAAGGGTAAGGGTAAGGGTAAGGGTAAGCTTGAGGGTAAAAGCAAGGGTAAGGGTAAGGGTAAGGGTAAGGGTAAAGGTAAGGGTAAGCCTAAGGGTAAAAGCAAGGGTAAGGGTAAGGGTAAGGGTAAGGGTAAGGGTAAGGGTAAAGGTAAGGGTAAGCCTAAGGGTAAAAGCAAGGGTAAGGGTAAGGGTAAGGGTAAGGGTAAGGGTAAGGGTAAGGGTAAGGGTAAGGGTAAGGGTAAGGGTAAGGGTAAGGGTAAGGGTAAGGGTAAGCTTAAGGGTAAAAGCAAGGGTAAGGGTAAGGGTAAGGGTAAGGGTAAGGGTAAGGGTAAGGGTAAGGGTAAGGGTAAGGGTAAGGGTAAGGGTAAGCTTAAGGGTAAAAGCAAGGGTAAGGGTAAGGGTAAGGGTAAGGGTAAGGGTAAGGGTAAGGGTAAGGGTAAGCTTAAGGGTAAAAGCAAGGGTAAGGGTAAGGGTAAGGGAAAGGGTGAGGGTAAGGGTAAACCCTTAAGCTTACCCTTACCCTTACCCTTTCCCTCACCCTTACCCTTACCCTTACCCTTACCCTTACCCTTACCCTTACCCTTGCTTTTACCCTTAAGCTTACCCTTGCCCTTACCCTTACCCTTACCCTTACCCTTACCCTCACCCTTAACCTTGCTTTTACCCTTAGGCTTACTCTTAACCTTACTCTTACCCTTACCCTTATACTTACCCTTACCCTTACCCTTACCCTTACCCTTACCCTTACCCTTACCCTTACCCTTACCCTTACCCTTACCCTTACCCTTACCCCTACCCTTACCCTTACCCTTACCCTTACCCTTATTCTTACACTTACCCTTACCCTTACACTTACCCTTACCCTTACCCTTACCCTTACCCTTACCCTTACTCTTACCCTTACCCTTGCTTTTACCCTTAAGCTTACCCTTACCCTTACCCTTACCCTTACCCTTACCCTTACCCTTACCCTTACCCTTACCCTTACCCTTACCCTTACCCTTACCCTTACCCTTACCCTTACCCTTACCCTTACCCTTACCCTTACCCTTACCCTTACCCTTTCCCTTACCCTTGCTTTTACCCTTAGGCTTACCCTTACCTTTACCCTTACCCTTACCCTTACCCTTACCCTTACCCTTACCCTTACCCTTACCCTTACCCTTACCCTTACCCTTACCCTTACCCTTGCTTTTACCCTTAGGCTTACCCTTACCTTTACCCTTACCCTTACCCTTACCCTTACTCTTACCCTTATCCCTACCCTTACCCTTACCCTTACCCTTACCCTTACCCTTACCCTTACCCTTACCCTTACCCTTACCCTTACCCTTACCCTTACCCTTACCCTTACCCTTACCCTTACCATTACCCTTAAGCTTACCCTTACCCTTACCCTTACCCTTATTCTTACCCTTACCCTTACCCTCACCCTTACCCTTACCCTTACCCTTACCCTTACCTTTACCCTTACCCTTACCCTTGCTTTTACCCTTAAGCCTAAGGGTAAAAGCAAGGGTAAGGGTAAGGGTAAGGGTAAGGGTAAGGGTAAGGGTAAGGGTAAGGGTAAGGGTAAGGGCAAGGGTAAGCTTAAGGGTAAAAGCAAGGGTAAATGTAAGGGTAAGAGTAAGAATAAGGGTAAGGGTAAGGGTAAGGGTAAGGGTAAGGGTAAGGGTAAGGGTAAGGGTAAGGGTAAGGGTAAGGGTAAGGGTAAGGGTAAGGGTAAGAATAAGGGTAAGGGTAAGGGTAAGGGTAAGGGTAAGGGTAAGGGTAAGCTTAAGGGTAAAAGCAAGGGTAAGGGTAAGGGTAAGGGTAAGTGTAAGGGTAAAGGTAAGGGTAAGCCTAAGGGTAAAAGCAAGGGTAAGGGTAAGGGTAAGAGTAAGAATAAGGGTAAGGGTAAGGGTTAGGGTAAGGGTAAGGGTAAGGGTAAGGGTAAGGGTAAGGGTAAGGGTAAGGGTAAGGGTAAGGGTAAGGGTGAGGGTAAGGGTAAGGGTAAGGGTAAGGGTAAGGGTGAGGGTAAGGGTAAGGGTAAGGGTAAGGGTAAGAATAAGGGTAAGGGTAAGGGTAAGGGTAAGCTTAAGGGTAAAAGCAAGGGTAAGGGTAAGGGTGAGGGTAAGGGTAAGAATAAGGGTAAGGGTAAGGGTAAGGGTAAGGGTAAGGGTAAGGGTGAAGGTAAGGGTAAGGGTAAGGGTAAGGGTAAGGGTAAGGGTAAGGGTAAGGGTAAGGATAAGGGTAAGGGTAAGGGTAAGGGTAGGGGTAAGGGTACAGGTAAGGATAAGGGTAAGGGTAAGGGTAAGGGTAAGGGTAAGGGTAAGCTTAAGGGTAAAAGCAAGGGTAAGGGTAAGGGTAAGGGTAAGGGTAAGGGTAAGGGTAAGGGTAAGGGTAAGGGTAAGGGTAAGCTTAAGAGTAAAAGCGAGGGTAAGGGTAAGGGTAAGGGTAAGGGTAAGGGTAAGGGTAAGGGTAAGCTTAAGCCCTTACCCTTACCCTTACCCTTACCCTTACCCTTACCCTTACCCTTACCCTTACCCTTACCCTTACCCTTACCCTTGCTTTTACCCTTAAGCTTACCCTTGCCCTTACCCTTACCCTTAATCTTACCCTTACCCTTACCCTCACCCTTACCCTTACCCTTACCCTTGCTTTTACCCTTAGGCTTACCCTTAACCTTACTCTTACCCTTACCCTTACCCTTACCCTTACCCTTACCCTTACCCTTACCCTTACCGTTACCCTTAACCTTACCCTTACCCTTACCCTTACCCTTACCCTTACCCTTACCCTTACCCTTACCCTTACCCTTACCCTTACCCTTACCCTTACCCTTACCCTTATTCTAACCCTTACCCTTACCCTTACCCTTACCCTTACCCTTACCCTTACCCTTACCCTTATTCTTACCCTTACCCTTACCCTTACCCTTACCCTTACCCTTACCCTAACCCTTACTCTTACCCTTACCCTTGCTTTTACCCTTAAGCTTACCCTTACCCTTACCCTTACCCTTACCCTTACCCTTACCCTTACCCTTACCCTTACCCTTACCCTTACCCTTACCCTTACCCTTACCCTTACCCTTACCCTTACCCTTACCCTTACCCTTACCCTTACCCTTACCCTTACCCTTACCCTTACCCTTACCCTTACCCTTACCCTTACCCTTACCCTTACCCTTACCCTTACCCTTACCCTTGCTTTTACCCTTAGGCTTACCCTTACCTTTACCCTTACCCTTACCCTTACCCTTACCCTTACCCTTACCCTGACCCTTATTCTTACCCTTACCCTTACCCTTACCCTTTCCCTTACCCCTACCCTTACCCTTACTCTTACCCTTACCCTTGCTTTTACCCTTAAGCTTACCCTTACCCTTACCCTTACCCTTACTCTTACCCTTACCCTTACCCTTACCCTTACCCTTACCCTTACCCTTACCCTTACCCTTACCCTTACTCTTACCCTTACCCTTACCCTTACCCTTACCCTTTCCCTTATTCTTACCCTTACCCTTACCCTTACCCTTACCCTTACCCTTACCCTTACCCTTACCCTTACCCTTACCCTTACCCTTACCCTTACCCTTACCCTTACCCTTTTTCTTACCCTTACCCTTACCCTTACCCTTACCCTTACCCTTACCCTTACCCTTACCCTTACTCTTACCCTTACCCTTGCTTTTACCCTTAAGCTTACCCTTACCCTCACCGTTACCCTTACCCTTACCCTTACCCTTACCCTTACCCTTACCCTTACCCTTACCCTTACCCTTACCCTTACCCTTACCCTTACCCTTACCCTTACCCTTACCCTTACCCTTACCCTTACCCTTACCCTTACCCTTACCCTTACCCTTACCCTTACCCTTACCCTTACCCTTACCCTTACCCTTACCCTTACCCTTGCTTTTACCCTTAGGCTTACCCTTACCTTTACCCTTACCCTTACCCTTACCCTTACCCTTACCCTTACCCTTACCCTTGCTTTTACCCTTAGGCTTACCCTTACCTTTACCCTTACCCTTACCCTTACCCTTACCCTTACCCTTACCCTTACCCTTACCCTTACCCTTTCCCTTACCCCTACCCTAACCCTTACCCTTACCCTTACCCTTACCCTTACCCTTACCCTTACCCTTATCCTTACCCTTACCATTACCCTTAAGCTTACCCTTACCCTTACCCTTACCCTTACCCTTACCCTTACCCTTACCCTTACCCTTACCCTTACCCTTACCCTTACCCTTACCCTTACCCTTACCCTTACCCTTACCCTTACCCTTACCCTTACCCTCACCCTTACCCTTACCCTTACCCTTACCCTTACCCTTACCCTTACCCTTACCCTTACCCTTGCTTTTACCCTTAAGCCTAAGGGTAAAAGCAAGGGTAAGGGTAAGGGTAAGGGTAAGGGTAAGGGTAAGGGTAAGGGTAAGGGTAAGGGTAAGGGCAAGGGTAAGCTTAAGGGTAAAAGCAAGGGTAAATGTAAGGGTAAGAGTAAGAATGAGGGTAAGGGTAAGGGTAAGGGTAAGGGTAAGGGTAAGGGTAAGGGTAAGGGTAAGGGTAAGGGTAAGGGTAAGGGTAAGGGTAAGGATAAGGGTAAGGGTAAGAATAAGGGTAAGTGTAAGGGTAAGGGTAAGGGTAAGTGTAAGGGTAAGCTTAAGGGTAAAAGCAAGGGTAAGGGTAAGGGTAAGGGTAAGGGTAAGGGTAAGGGTAAGGGTAATGGTAAAGGTAAGGGTAAGCCTAAGGGTAAAAGCAAGGGTAAGGGTAAGGGTAAGAGTAAGAATAAGGGTAAGGGTAAGGGTAAGGGTAAGGGTAAGGGTTAGGGTAAGGGTAAGGGTAAGGGTAAGGGTAAGGGTAAGGGTAAGGGTAAGGGTAGGGGTAAGGGTAAGGGTAAGGGTAAGGGTAAGGGTAAGGAGGTAAGAATAAGGGTAAGGGTAAGGGTAAGGGTAAGCTTAAGGGTAAAAGCAAGGGTAAGGGTAAGGGTAAGGGTAAGGGTAAGAATAAGGGTAAGGGTAAGGGTAAGGGTAAGGGTAAGGGTAAGGGTAAGGGTAAAGGTAAGGGTAAGGGTAAGGGTAAGGGTAAGGGTAAGGGTAAGGGTAAGGGTAAGGGTAAGGGTGAGGGTAAGGGTAAGGGTAAGGGTAAGGGTAAGGGTAAAGGTAAGGGTAAGGGTAAAGGTAAGGGTAAGGGTAAGGGTAAGGGTAAGGGTAAGGGTAAGGGTAAGGGTAAAAGGGTGAGAGTAAGAATAAGGGTAAGGGTAAGGGTAAAGGTAAGGGTAAGGGTAAGGGTAAGGGTAAGTGTAAGGGTAAGGGTAAGGGTAAGCTTAAGGGTAAAAGCAAGGGTAAGGGTAAGGGTAAGGGTAAGGGTAAGGGTAAGGGTAAGGGTAAGGGTAGGGTGAGGGTAAGGGTAAGGGTAAGGGTAAGGGTAAGGGTAAGGGTAAGGGTAAGGGTAAGGGTAAGGGTAAGCTTAAGGGTAAAAGCAAGGGTAAGGGTAAGGGTAAGGGTAAGGGTAAGGGTAAGGGTAAGGGTAAGGGTAAGGGTAAGCTTAAGGGTAAAAGCAAGGGTAAGGGTAAGGGTAAGGGTAAGGGTAAGGGTAAGGGTTAACCCTTAAGCTTACCCTTACCCTTACCCTTACCCTTACCCTTACCCTTACCCTTACCCTTACCCTTACCCTTACCCTTACCCTTACCCAAGCTTTTACCCTTAAGCTTACCCTTGCCCTTACCCTTACCCTTACCCTTACCCTTACCCTTACCCTTACCCTTACCCTTACCCTTACCCTTACCCTTACCCTTGCTTTTACCCTTAGGCTTACCCTTAACCTTACTCTTACCCTTACCCTTACCCTTACCCTTACCCTTACCCTTACCCTTACCCTTACCCTTACCCTTACCCTTACCCTTACCCTTACCCTTACCCTTACCCTTACCCTTACCCTTACCCTTACCCTTACCCTTACCCTTACCCTTACCCTTACCCTTACCCTTACCCTT
>CAUEHS010000792.1:0-51608 GCA_958510865.1 Myrrha octodecimguttata
CTTGCTTTTACCCTTAAGCTTACCCTTACCCTTACCCTTACCCTTAAGCTTACCCTTACCCTTACCCTTACCCTTACCCTTACCCTTGCTTTTACCCTTAAGCTTACCCTTACCCTTACCCTTACCCTTACCCTTAAGCTTACCCTTACCCTTACCCTTACCCTTACCCTTACCCTTACCCTTTCCCTTGCTTTTACCCTTAAGCTTACCCTTACCCTTACCCTAAGTAAGGGTAAGGGTAAGGGTAAGGGTAAGGGTAAGGGTAAGGGTAAGGGTAAGGGTAAGGGTAAGGGTAAGGGTAAGGGTAAGGGTAAGGGTAAGGGTAAGCTTAAGGGTAAAAGCAAGGGTAAGGGTAAGGGTAAGGGTAAGGGTGAGGGTAAGGGTAAGGGTAAGGGTAAGGGTAAGGGTAAGGGTAAGCTTAAGGGTAAGGGTAAGGGTAAGGGTAAGGGTAAGCCTAAGGGTAAAAGCAAGGGTAAGGGTAAGGGTAAGGGTAAGGGTAAGGGTAAGCTTAAGGGTAAAAGCAAGGGTAAGGCTAAGGGTAAGGGTAAGGGTAAGGGTAAGGGTGAGCTTAAGGGTAAAAGCAAGGGTATGGGTAAGGGTAAGGGTAAGGGTAAGGGTAAGGGTGAAGGTGAGGGTAAGCCTAAGGGTAAAAGCAAGGGTAAGGGTAAGGGTAAGGGTAAGGGTAAGGGTAAGGGTAAGGGTAGGGGTAAGAGTAAGGGTAAGGGTAAGCTTAAGGGTAAAAGCAAGGGTAAGGGTAAGGGTAAGGGTAAGGGTAAGGGTAAGGGTAAGCTTAAGGGTAAAAGCAAGGGTAAAGGTAAGGGTAAGGGTTAGGGTAAGGGTAAGGGTAAGGGTAAGGGTAAGGGTAAGGGTAAGGGTAAGGGTAAGGGTAAGGGTAAGGGTAAGGGTAAGGGTAAGGGTAAGCTTAAGGGTAAAAGCAAGGGTAAGGGTAAGGGTAAGGGTAATGGTAAAGGTAAGGGTAATGGTAAGGGTAAAGGTAATGGTAAGCCTAAGGGTAAAAGCAAGGGTAAGGGTAAGGGTAAGGGTAAGGGTAAGGGTAAGGGTAAGGGTAAGGGTAAGGGTAAGGGTAAGGGTAAGGGTAAGGGTAAGGGTAAGCTTGAGGGTAAAAGCAAGGGTAAGGGTAAGGGTAAGGGTAAGGGTAAGGGTAAGGGTAAGCTTAAGGGTAAGGGTAAGGGTAAGGGTAAGGGTAAGCTTAAGGGTAAAAGCAAGGGTAAGTGTAAGGGTAAGGGTAAGGGTAAGGGTAAGCTTAAGGGTAAAAGCAAGGGTAAGGGTAAGGGTAAGGGTAAGGGTAAGGGTAAGGGTAAGGGTAAGGGTAAGCTTAAGGGTAAGGGTAAGGGTAAGGGTAAGGGTAAGCTTAAGGGTAAAAGCAAGGGTAAGGGTAAGAGTAAGGGTAAGGGTAAGGGTAAGGGTAAGGGTAAGGGTAAGGGTGAGCTTAAGGGTAAAAGCAAGGGTAAGGGTAAGGGTAAGGGTAAGGGTAAGGGTAAGGGTAAGGGTAAGGGTAAGCTTAAGGGTAAAAGCAAGGGTAAGGGTAAGGGTAAGGGTAAGGGTAAGGGTAAGGGTAAGGGTAAGGGTAAGGGTAAGGGTAAAGGTAAGGGTAAGCCTAAGGGTAAAAGCAAGGGTAAGGGTGAGGGTAAGGGTAAGGGTAAGAGTAAGGGTAAGGGTAAGGGTAAGGGTAAGGGTAAGCTTAAGGGTAAAAGCAAGGGTAAGGGTAAGGGTAAGGGTAAGGGTAAGCCTAAGGGTAAAAGCAAGGGTAAGGGTAAGGGTAAGGGTAAGGGTAAGGGTAAGCTTAAGGGTAAAAGCAAGGGTAAGGGTAAGGGTAAGGGTAAGGGTAAGGGTAAGGGTAAGGGAAAGCTTAAGGGTAAAAGCAAGGGTGAGGGTAAGGGTAAGGGTAAGGGTAAGGGTAAGGGTAAGGGTAAGGGTAAGGGTAAGGGTAAGGGTAAGGGTAAGCTTAAGGGTAAAAGCAAGGGTAAGGGTAAGGGTAAGGGTAAGGGTAAGGGTAAGGGTAAGGGTAAGGGTAAGGGTAAGGGTAAGGGTAAGGGTAAGCTTAAGGGTAAAAGCAAGGGTAAGGGTAAGGGTAAGGGTAAGGGTAAGGGTAATGGTAAGGGTAAGCCTAAGGGTAAAAGCAAGGGTAAGGGTAAGGGTAAGGGTAAGGGTAAGGGTAAGGGTAAGGGTAAGGGTAAGGGTAAGGGTAAGGGTAAGGGTGAGGGTAAGGGTAAGGGTAAGGGTAAGGGTAAGGGTAAGGGTAAGGGTAAGGGTAAAGGTAAGCTTAAGGGTAAAAGCAAGGGTAAGGGTAAGGGTAAGGGTAAGGGTAAGCCTAAGGGTAAAAGCAAGGGTAAGGGTAAGGGTAAGGGTAAGCTTAAGGGTAAAAGCAAGGGTAAGGGTAAGGGTAAGGGTAAGGGTAAGGGTAAGGGTAAGGGTAAGGGTAAGCTTAAGGGTAAAAGCAAGGGTAAGGGTAAGGGTAAGGGTAAGGGTAAGGGTAAGGGTAAAGGTAAGGGTAAGCCTAAGGGTAAAAGCAAGGGTAAGGGTAAGGGTAAGGGTAAGGGTAAGGGTAAGGGTAAGGGTAAGGGTAAGCTTAAGGGTAAAAGCAAGGGTAAGGGTAAGGGTAAGGGTAAGGGTAAGGGTAAGGGTAAGGGTAAGGGTAAGGGTAAGGGTAAGAGTAAGGGTAAGGGTAAGGGTAAGCTTAAGGGTAAGGGTAAGGGTAAGCTTAAGGGTAAGGGTAAGGGTAAGGGTAAGGGTAAGCTTAAGGGTAAAAGCAAGGGTAAGGGTAAGGGTAAGGGTAAGGGTAAGCTTAAGGGTAAAAGCAAGGGTAAGGGTAAGGGTAAGGGTAAGGGTAAGGGTTAGGGTAAGGGTAAGGGTAAGCTTAAGGGTAAGGGTAAGGGTAAGGGTAAGGGTAAGCTTAAGGGTAAAAGCAAGGGTAAGGGTAAGGGTAAGGGTAAGGGTAAGGGTAAGCTTAAGGGTAAGGGTAAGGGTAAGGGTAAGGGTAAGCTTAAGGGTAAAAGCAAGGGTAAGGTTAAGGGTAAGGGTAAGGGTAAGGGTAAGGGTAAGCTTAAGGGTAAGGGTAAGGGTAAGGGTAAGGGTAAGCTTAAGGGTAAAAGCAAGGGTAAGGGTAAGGGTAAGGGTAAGGGTAAGGGTAAGGGTAAGGGTAAGGGTAAGGGTAAGGGTAAGGGTAAGGGTAAGGGTAAGCTTAAGGGTAAGGGTAAGGGTAAGGGTAAGCTTAAGGGTAAAAGCAAGGGTAAGGGTAAGGGTAAGGGTAAGGGTAAGGGTAAGCTTAAG
Organism: Myrrha octodecimguttata; assembly: GCA_958510865.1. NCBI lineage: Eukaryota > Metazoa > Arthropoda > Insecta > Coleoptera > Coccinellidae > Myrrha > Myrrha octodecimguttata. The sequence goes on from CAUEHS010000792.1 coordinate 3,292, forward strand.
GGTAAAAGCAAGGGTAAGGGTAAGGGTAAGGGTAAGGGTAAGGGTAAGGGTAAGGGTAAGGGTAAGGGTAAGAGTAAGGGTAAGGGTAAGGGTAAGGGTAAGCTTAAGGGTAAGGGTAAGGGTAAGGGTAAGCTTAAGGGTAAAAGCAAGGGTAAGGGTAAGGGTAAGGGTAAGGGTAAGGGTAAAGGTAAGGGTAAGCCTAAGGGTAAAAGCAAGGGTAAGGGTAAGGGTAAGGGTAAGGGTAAGGGTAAGGGTAAGGGTAAGGGTAAGGGTAAGGGTAAGGGTAAGCTTAAGGGTAAAAGCAAGGGTAAGGGTAAGGGTAAGGGTAAGGGTAAGGGTAAGGGTAAGGGTAAGGGTAAGGGTAAGGGTAAGGGTAAGCTTAAGGGTAAAAGCAAGGGTAAGGGTAAGGTTAAGGGTAAGGGTAAGGGTAAGGGTAAGGGTAAGGGTAAGGGTAAGGGTAAGGGTAAGGGTAAGGGTAAGGGTAAGCTTAAGGGTAAAAGCAAGGGTAAGGGTAAGGGTAAGGGTAAGGGTAAGGGTTAGGGTAAAGGTAAAGGTAAGGGTAAGCCTAAGGGTAAAAGCAAGGGTAAGGGTAAGGGTAAGGGTAAGGGTAAGGGTAAGGGTAAGGGTAAGGGTAAGGGTAAGGGTAAGGGTAAGGGTAAGAGTAAGGGTAAGGGTAAGGGTAAGCTTAAGGGTAAAAGCAAGGGTAAGGGTAAGGGTAAGGGTAAGGGTAAGCCTAAGGGTAAAAGCAAGGGTAAGGGTAAGGTTAAGGGTAAGGGTAAGGGTAAGCTTAAGGGTAAAAGCAAGGGTAAGGGTAAGGGTAAGGGTAAGGGTAAGGGTAAGCTTAAGGGTAAAAGCAAGGGTAAAGGTAAGGGTGAGGGTAAGGGTAAGGGTAAGGGTAAGGGTAAAGGTAAGGGTGAGCCTAAGAGTAAAAGCAAGGGTAAGGGTAAGGGTAAGGGTAAGGGTAAGGGTAAGGGTAAGGGTAAGGGTAAGCTTAAGGGTAAAAGCAAGGGTAAGGATAAGGGTAAGGGTAAGGGTAAGGGTAAGGGTAAGGGTAAGGGTAAGCTTAAGGGTAAAAGCAAGGGTAAGGGTAAGGGTAAGGGTAAGGGTAAGGGTAAGGGTAAGGGTAAGGGTAAGCTTAAGGGTAAAAGCAAGGGTAAGGGTTAGGGTAAGGGTAAGGGTAAGGGTAAGGGTAAGGGTAAGCTTAAGGGTAAAAGCAAGGGTAAGGGTAAGGGTAAGGGTAAGGGTAGGGGTAAGGGTAAGGGTAAAGGTAAGGGTAAGCCTAAGGGTAAAAGCAAGGGTAAGGGTAAGGGTAAGGGTAAGGGTAAGGGTAAGGGTAAGGGTAAGGGTAAGGGTAAGGGTTAGGGTAAGGGTAAGGGTAAGGGTAAGCTTAAGGGTATAAGCAAGGGTAAGGGTAAGGGTAAGGGTGATGGTAAGGGTAAGGGTAAGGGTAAGGGTAAGCTTAAGGGTAAAAGCAAGGGTAAGGGTAAGGGTAAGGGTAAGGGTAAGGGTAAGGGTAAGGGTAAGCTTAAGGGTAAAAGCAAGGGTAAGGGTAAGGGTAAGGGTAAGGGTAAGGGTAAGGGTAAGGGTAAGGGTAAGGGTAAGGGTAAAGGTAAGGTTAAGCCTAAGGGTAAAAGCAAGGGTAAGGGTAAGGGTAAGGGTAAGGGTAAGGGTAAGGGTAAGGGTAAGGGTAAGGGTAAGGGTAAGGGTAAGGGTAAGGGTAAGGGTAAGGGTAAGGGTAAGGGTAAGGGTAAGGGTAAGGGTAAGGGTAAGGGTAAGGGTAAGGGTAAGGGTAAGGGTAAGGGTAAGCTTAAGGGTAAAAGCAAGGGTAAGGGTAAGGGTAAGGGTAAGGGTAAGCCTAAGGGTAAAAGCAAGGGTAAGGGTAAGGGTAAGGGTAAGGGTAAGGGTAAGCTTAAGGGTAAAAGCAAGGGTAAGGGTGAGGGTAAGGGTAAGGGTAAGGGTAAGGGTAAGGGTAAGCTTAAGGGTAAAAGCAAGGGTAAGGGTAAGGGTAAGGGTAAGGGTAAGGGTAAGGGTAAGGGTAAGGGTAAGGGTAAGTGTAAGGGTAAAGGTAAGGGTAAGCCTAAGGGTCAAAGCAAGGGTAAGGGTAAGGGTAAGGGTAAGGGTAAGGGTAAGGGTAAGGGTAAGGGTAAGGGTAAGCTTAAGGGTAAAAGCAAGGGTAAGGGTAAGGGTAAGGGTAAGGGTAAGGGTAAGGGTAAGGGTAAGGGTAAGGGTTAGGGTAAGCTTAAGGGTAAGGGTAAGGGTAAGGGTAAGGGTAAGCCTAAGGGTAAAAGCAAGGGTAAGTGTAAGGGTAAGGGTAAGGGTAAGGGTAAGCTTAAGGGTAAAAGCAAGGGTAAGGGTAAGGGTAAGGGTAAGGGTAAGGGTAAGGGTAAGGGTAAGGGTAAGGCTAAAGGTAAGGGTAAGCCTAAGGGTAAAAGCAAGGGTAAGGGTAAGGGTAAGGGTAAGGGTAAGGGTAAGGGTAAGGGTAAGGGTAAGGGTAAGGGTAAAGGTAAGGGTAAGGGTAAGCTTAAGGGTAAAAGCAAGGGTAAGGGTAAGGGTAAGGGTAAGGGTAAGAGTAAGGGTAAGGGTAAGGGTAAGCTTAAGGTTAAAAGCAAGGGTAAGGGTAAGAGTAAGGGTAAGGGTAAGGGTAAGGGTTAGGGTAAGGGTAAGGGTAAGGGTAAGGGTAAGGGTAAGCTTAAGGGTAAAAGCAAGGGTAAGGGTAAGGGTAAGGGTAAGGGTAAGGGTAAGGGTTAGGGTAAGGGTAAGGGTAAGGGTAAGGGTAAGCTTAAGGGTAAAAGCAAGGGTAAGGGTAAGGGTAAGGGTAAGGGTAAGGGTAATGGTAAGGGTAAAGGTAAGGGTAAGTCTAAGGGTAAAAGCAAGGGTAAGGGTAAGGGTAAGGGTAAGGGTAAGGGTAAGGTTAAGGGTAAGGGTAAGGGTAAGGGTAAGGGTAAGGGTAAGGGTAAGCTTAAGGGTAAAAGCAAGGGTAAGGGTAAGGGTAAGGGTAAGGGTAAGTGTAAGGGTAAGGGTAAGCTTAAGGGTAAGGGTAAGGGTAAGGGTAAGCTTAAGGGTAAAAGCAAGGGTAAGGGTAAGGGTAAGGGTAAGGGTAAGGGTAAGCTTAAGGGTAAAAGCAAGGGTAAGGGTAAGGGTAAGGGTAAGGGTAAGGGTAAGGGTAAGCTTAAGGGTAAGGGTAAGGGTAAGGGTAAGGGTAAGCTTAAGGGTAAAAGCAAGGGTGAGGGTCAGGGTAAGGGTAAGTGTAAGGGTAAGGGTAAGGGTAAGGGTAAGGGTGAGCTTAAGGGTAAAAGCAAGGGTAAGGGTAAGGTTAAGGGTAAGGGTAAGGGTAAGGGTAAGGGTTAGCTTAAGGGTAAAAGCAAGGGTAAGGGTAAGGGTAAGGGTAAGGGTAAGGGTAAGGGTAAGGGTAAGGGTAAGGGTAAGGGTAAGGGTAAGGGTAAGGGTAAGGGTAAGGGTAAAGGTAAGGGTAAGCCTAAGGGTAAAAGCAAGGGTAAGGGTAAGGGTAAGGGTAAGAGTAAGAGTAAGGGTAAGGGTAAGGGTAAGGGTAAGCTTAAGGGTAAAAGCAAGGGTAAGGGTAAGGGTAAGGGTAAGGGTAAGCCTAAGGGTAAAAGCAAGGGTAAGGGTAAGAGTAAGGGTAAGCTTAAGGGTAAAAGCAAGGGTAAGGGTAAGGGTAAGGGTAAGGGTAAGGGTAAGGGTAAGCTTAAGGGTAAAAGCAAGGGTGAGGGTAAGGGTAAGGGTAAGGGTAAGGGTAAGGGTAAGGGTAAGGATAAGGGTAAGCTTAAGGGTAAAAGCAAGGGTAAGGGTAAGGGTAAGGGTAAGGGTAAGGGTAAGGGTAAGGGTAAGGGTAAGGGTAAGGGTAAGCTTAAGGGTAAAAGCAGGGGTAAGGGTAAGGGTAAGGGTAAGGGTAAGGGTAAGGGTAAAGGTAAGGGTAAGCCTAAGGGTAAAAGCAAGGGTAAGGGTAAGGGTAAGGGTAAGGGTAAGGGTTAGGGTAAGGGTAAGGGTAAGGGTAAGGGTAAGGGTAAGGGTAAGGGTAAGGGTAAGGGTAAGGGTAAGGGTAAGCTTAAGGGTAAAAGCAAGGGTGAGGGTAAGGGAAAGGGTAAGGGTAAGCCTAAGGGTTAAAGCAAGGGTAAGGGTAAGGGTAAGGGTAAGGGTAAGGGTAAGCTTAAGGGTAAAAGCAAGAGTAAGGGTAAGGGTTAGGGTAAGGGTAAGGGTAAGGGTAAGGGTAAGCTTGAGGGTAAAAGCAAGGGTAAGGGTAAAGGTAAGGGTAAGGGTAAGGGTAAGGGTAAAGGTAAGGGTAAGGGTAAGGGTAAGGGTAAGGGTAAAGGTAAGGGTAAGCCTAAGGGTAAAAGCAAGGGTAAGGGTAAGGGTAAGGGTAAGGGTAAGGGTAAGGGTAAGGGTAAGGTTAAGGGTAAGGGTAAGGGTAAGCTTAAGGGTAAAAGCAAGGGTAAGGGTAAGGGTAAGGGTAAGGGTAAGGGTAAGGGTAAGGGTAAGGGTAAGGGTAAGGGTAAGGGTAAGGGTAAGGGTAAGCTTAAGGGTAAGGGTAAGGGTAAGGGTAAGGGTAAGCTTAAGGGTAAAAGCAAGGGTAAGGGTAAGGGTTAGGGTAAGGGTAAGCTTAAGGGTAAAAGCAAGGGTAAGGGTAAGGGTAAGGGTAAGGGTAAGGGTAAGGGTGAGGGTAAGGGTAAGGGTAAGGGTAAGGGTAAGCTTAAGGGTAAGGGTAAGGGTAAGGGTAAGGGTAAGGGTATGCTTAAGGGTAAAAAAAAGGGTAAGGGTAAGGGTAAGGGTAAGGGTAAGGGTAAGAGTAAGCTTAAGGGTAAGGGTAAGGGTAAGGGTAAGGGTAAGCTTAAGGGTAAAAGCAAGGGTAAGAGTAAGGGTGAGGGTAAGGGTAAGGGTAAGGGTAAGGGTAAGGGTAAGGGTAAGCTTAAGGGTAAGGGTAAGGGTAAGGGTAAGGGTAAGCTTAAGGGTAAAAGCAAGGGTAAGGGTAAGGGTAAGGGTAAGGGTAAGGGTAAGGGTAAGGGTAAGGGTAAGGGTAAGGGTAAGGGTAAGGGTAAGGGTAAGGGTAAGGGTAAGGGTAAGGGTAAGGGTAAGGGTAAGGGTAAGGGTAAGGGTAAGGGTAAGGGTAAGGGTAAGGGTAAGGGTAAGGGAAAGCTTAAGGGTAAGGGTAAGGGTAAGGGTAAGGGTAAGCTTAAGGGTAAAAGCAAGGGTAAGGGTAAGGGTAAGGGTAAGGGTAAGCTTAAGGGTAAAAGCAAGGGTAAGGGTAAGGGTGAGGGTAAGGGTAAGGGTAAGGGTAAGGGTAAGGGTAAGGGTAAGGGTAAGGGTAAGGGTAAGGGTAAGGGTAAGGGTAAGCTTAAGGGTAAGGGTAAGGGTAAGGGTAAGGGTAAGCTTAAGGGTAAGAGCAAGGGTAAGGGTAAGGGTAAGGGTAAGGGTAAGGGTAAGGGTAAAGGTAAGGGTAAGCCTAAGGGTAAAAGCAAGGATAAGGGTAAGGGTAAGTGTAAGGGTAAGGGGAAGGGTAAGGGTGAGGGTGAGGGTAAGGGTAAGCTTAAGGGTAAAAGCAAGGTTAAGGGTAAGGGTAAGGGTAAGGGTAAGGGTAAGGGTACCCTTACCCTTACCCTTACCCTTACCCTTACCCTTACCCTTACCCTTACCCTTACCCTAACCCTTACCCTTGCTTTTACCCTTAAGCTTACCCTTACCCTAACCCTTACCCTTACCCTTGCTTTTACCCTTAAGCTTACCCTTACCCTTACCCTTACCCTCACCCTTACCCTTGCTTTTACCCTTAAGCTTACCCTTACCCTTACCCTTACCCTTACCCTTACCCTTACCCTTGCTTTTACCCTCAGGCTTACCCTTACCCTTACCCTTACCCTTACCCTTGCTTTTACACTTAGGCTTACCCTTACCTTTACCATTACCCTTACCCTTACCCTTACCCTTACCCTTACCCTTACCCTTACCCTTACCCTTACCCTTACCCTTACCCTTACCCTTGCTTTTACCCTTAAGCTTACCCTTACCCTTACCCTTACCCTTACCCTTAAGCTTACCCTTACCCTTACCCTTACCCTTACCCTTACCCTTACCCTTACCCTTACCCTTGCTTTTACCCTTAAGCTTACCCTTACCCTTACCCTTACCCTTACCCTTACCCTTACCCTTACCCTCACCCTTGCTTTTACCCTTAGGCTTACCCTTACCTTTACCCTTACCCTTACCCTTACCCTTACCCTTACCCTTACCCTTACCCTTACCCTTGCTTTTACCCTTAAGCTTACCCTTACCCTTACCCTTACCCTTACCCTTACCCTTACCCTTACCCTTACCCTTACCCTTGCTTTTACCCTTAAGCTTACCCTTACCCTTACCCTTACCCTTACCCTTACCCTTACCCATGCTTTCACCCTTAGGCTTACCCTTTCCCTTACCCTTACCCTTACCCTTGCTTTTACCCTTAAGCTTACCCTTACCCTTACCCTTACCCTTACCCTAACCCTTACCCTTACCCTTACCCTTACCCTTACCCTTACCCTTACCCTTACCCTTACCCTTACCCTTTCCCTTACCCTTACCCTTACCCTTACCCTTACCCTTGCTTTTACCCTTAGGCTTACCCTTACCTTTACCCTTACCCTTACCCTTACCCTAACCCTTACCCTTGCTTTTACCCTTAAGCTTACCCTTACCCTTACCCTTACCCTTACCCTTACCCTTACCCTTACCCTTATCCTTACCCTTACCCTTGCTTTTACCCTTAAGCTTACCCTTACCTTTACCCTTACCCTTACCCTCACCCTTACCCTTACCCTTACCCTTACCCTTACCCTTACCCTTACCCTTACCCTTACCCTCACCCCTGCTTTTACCCTTAAGCTTACCCTTACCCTTACCCTTACCCTTACCCTTACCCTTGCTTTTACCCTTAAGCTTACCCTTACCCTTACCCTTACCCTCACCCTTACCCTTGCTTTTACCCTTAAGCTTACCCTTACCCTTACCCTTACCCTTACCCTTACCCTTACCCTTACCCTTACCCTTACCCTTACCCTTACCCTTACCCTTACCCTTACCCTTACCCTTACCCTTACCCTTACCCTTACCCTTACCCTTACCCTTACCCTTGCTTTTACCCTTAAGCTTACCCTTACCCTTACCCTTACCCTGTCCCTTACCCTTACCCTTACCCTTGCTTTTTCCCTTAAGCTTACCCTTACCCTTACTCTTACCCCTACCCTTACCCTTACCCTTACCCTTACCCTTACCCTTACCTTACCCTTGCTTTTACCCTTAGGCTTACCCTCACCTTTACCCTTACCCTTACCCTTACCCTTACCCTTACCCTTACCCTTACCCTTACCCTTGCTTTTACCCTTAAGCTTACCCTTACCCTTACCCTTACCCTTACCCTTAGCCTTACCCTTACCCTTGCTTTTACCCTTAAGCTTACCCTTACCCTTACCCTTACCCTTACCCTTACCCTTGCTTTTACCCTTAGGCTTACCCTTACCCTTACCCTTACCCTTACCCTTAAGCTTCACCTTACCCTTACCCTTACCCTTACCCTTACCCTTACCCTTAACCTTACCCTTACCCTTACCCTTGCTTTTACCCTTAAGCTTACCCTTACCCTTACCCTTACCCTTACCCTTACCCTTACCCTTACCCTTACCCTTACCCTTACCCTTACCCTTACTTAGGGTAAGGGTAAGGGTAAGCTTAAGGGTAAAAGCAAGGGTAAGGGTAAGGGTAAGGGTAAGGGTAAGGGTAAGGGTAAGGGTAAGGGTAAGGGTAAGCTTAAGGGTAAAAGCAATGGTAAGGGTAAGGGTAAGGGTAAGGGTAAGGGTAAGCTTAAGGGTAAGGGTAAGGGTAAGGGTAAGTTTAAGCTTAAGGGTAAAAGCAAGGGTTAGGTTAAGGGTAAGGGTAAGGGTAAGGGTAAGCTTAAGGGTAAGGGTAAGGGTAAGGGTAAGGGTAAGCTTAAGGGTAAAAGCAAGGGTAAGGGTAAGTGTAAGGGTAAGGGTAAGGGTAAGGGTAAGGGTAAGGGTAAGGGTAAGGGTAAGGGTAAGGGTAAGGGTAAGGGTAAGGGTAAGGGTAAGCTTAAGGGTAAGGGTAAGGGTAAGGGTAAGCTTAAGGGTAAAAGCAAGGGTAAGGGTAAGGGTAAGGGTAAGGGTAAGGGTAAGGGTAAGGGTAAGCTTAAGGGTAAAAGCAAGGGTAAGGGTAAGGGTAAGGGTAAGGGTAAGGGTAAGGGTAAGGGTAAGGGTAAGGGTAAGGGTAAGCTTAAGGGTAAGGGTAAGGGTAAGGGTAAGCTTAAGGGTAAAAGCAAGGGTAAGGGTAAGGGTTAGGGTAAGGGTAAGGGTAAAGGTAAGGGTAAGCCTAAGGGTAAAAGCAAGGGTAAGGTTAAGGGTAAGGGTAAGGGTAAGGGTAAGGGTAAGGGTAAGGGTAAGGGTAAGGGTAAGGGTAAGGGTAAGGGTAAGCTTAAGGGTAAAAGCCAGGGTAAGGGTAAGGGTAAGGGTAAGGGTAAGGGTAAGGGTAAGGGTAAGGGTAAGCTTAAGGGTAAAAGCAAGGGTGAGGGTAAGGGTAAGGGTAAGGGTAAGGGTAAGGGTAAGGGTAAGGGTAAGGGTAAGGGTAAGGGTAAGGGTAAGGGTAAGGGTAATCTTAAGGGTAAAAGCAAGGGTAAGGGTAAGGGTAAGGGTAAGGGTAAGGGTTAGGGTAAGGGTAAAGGTAAGGGTAAGCCTAAGGGTAAAAGCAAGGGTAAGGGTAAGGGTAAGGGTAAGGGTAAGGGTAAGGGTAAGGGTAAGGGTAAGGGTAAGGGTAAGGGTAAGAGTAAGGGTAAGGGTAAGCGTAAGCTTAAGGGTAAAAGCAAGGGTAAGGGTAAGGGTAAGGGTAAGCCTAAGGGTAAAAGCAAGGGTAAGGGTAAGGTTAAGGGTAAGGGTAAGGGTAAGCTTAAGGGTAAAAGCAAGGGTAAGGGTAAGGGTAAGGGTAAGGGTAAGGGTAAGGGTAAGCTTAAGGGTAAAAGCAAGGGTAAGGGTAAGGGTGAGGGTAAGGGTAAGGGTAAGGGTAAGGGTAAGGGTAAAGGTAAGGGTAAGCCTAAGAGTAAAAGCAAGGGTAAGGGTAAGGGTAAGGGTAAGGGTAAGGGTAAGGGTAAGGGTAAGGGTAAGGGTAAGGGTAAGGGTAAGCTTAAGGGTAAAAGCAAGGGTAAGGATAAGGGTAAGGGTAAGGGTAAGGGTAAGGGTAAGGGTAAGGGTAAGCTTAAGGGTAAAAGCAAGGGTAAGGGTAAGGGTAAGGGTAAGTGTAAGGGTAAGGGTAAGGGTAAGGGAAAGGGTAAGGGTAAGCTTAAGGGTAAAAGCAAGGGTAAGGGTTAAGGTAAGGGTAAGGGTAAGGGTTAGGGTAAGCTTAAGGGTAAAAGCAAGGGTAAGGGTAAGGGTAAGGGTAAGGGTAAGGGTAAGGGTAAGGGTAAGGGTAAGGGTAAAGGTAAGGGTAAGCCTAAGGGTAAAAGCAAGGGTAAGGGTAAGGGTAAGGGTAAGGGTAAGGGTAAGGGTAAGGGTAAGGGTAAGGGTAAGGGTAAGGGTAAGGGTAAGGGTAAGCTTAAGGGTATAAGCAAGGGTAAGGGTAAGGGTAAGGGTGAGGGTAAGGGTAAGGGTAAGGGTAAGGGTAAGCTTAAGGGTAAAAGCAAGGGTAAGGGTAAGGGTAAGGGTAAGGGTAAGGGTAAGGGTAAGGGTAAGGGTAAGCTTAAGGGTAAAAGCAAGGGTAAGGGTAAGGGTAAGGGTAAGGGTAAGGGTAAGGGTAAGGGTAAGGGTAAGGGTTAGGGTAAGGGTAAGGGTAAGGGTAAGGGTAAGGGTAAGGGTAAAGGTAAGGTTAAGCCTAAGGGTAAAAGCAAGGGTAAGGGTAAGGGTAAGGGTAAGGGTAAGGGTAAGGGTAAGGGTAAGGGTAAGGGTAAGGGTAAGGGTAAGCTTAAGGGTAAAAGCAAGGGTAAGGGTAAGGGTAAGGGTAAGGGTAAGCCTAAGGGTAAAAGCAAGGGTAAGGGTAAGGGTAAGGGTAAGGGTAAGGGTAAGGGTAAGGGTAAGCTTAAGGGTAGAAGCAAGGGTAAGGGTAAGGGTAAGGGTAAGCTTAAGGGTAAAAGCAAGGGTAAGGGTAAGGGTAAGGGTAAGGGTAAGGGTAAGGGTAAAGATAAGGGTAAGGGTAAGGGTAAAGGTAATGGTAAGCCTAAGGGTCAAAGCAAGGGTAAGGGTAAGGGTAAGGGTAAGGGTAAGGGTAAGGGTAAGGGTAAGGGTAAGGGTAAGCTTAAGGGTAAAAGCAAGGGTAAGGGTAAGGGTAAGGGTAAGGGTAAGGGTAAGGGTAAGGGTAAGGGTAAGGGTAAGGGTAAGGGTAAGGGTAAGGGTAAGGGTAAGGGTAAGGGTAAGCTTAAGGGTAAGGGTAAGGGTAAGCCTGAGGGTAAAAGCAAGGGTAAGTGTAAGGGTAAGGGTAAGGGTAAGGGTAAGCTTACCCTTACCCTTACCCTTACCCTTACCCTTACTCTTGCTTTTACCCTTAAGCTTACCCTTACCCTTACCCTTACCCTTACCCTTACCCTTACCCTTACCCTTATCCTTACCCTTGCTTTTACCCTTAAGCTTACCCTTACCCTTACCCTTACCCTTACCCTTACCCTTACCCTTACCCTTACCCTTACCCTTACCCTTACCCTTACCCTTGCTTTTACTTCTAGGCTTACCCTTACCTTTACCCTTACCCTTACCCTTACCCTTACCCTTACCCTCACCCTAACCCTTACCCTTGCTTTTACCCTTAAGCTCACCCTTACCCTTACCCTTACCCTTACCCTTACCCTTGCTTTTACCCTTAAGCTTACCCTTACCCTTACCCTTAACCTTACCCTTACCCTTGCTTTTACCCTAAGGCTTACCCTACCCTTACCCTTACCCTTACCCTTGCTTTTACCCTTAAGCTTACCCTTACCCTTACCCTTACTCTTACCCTTACCCTTACCCTTACCCTTACCCTTACCCTTACCCTTACCCTTACCCTTACCCTTACCCTTGCTTTTACCCTTAGGCTTACCCTTACCTTTACCCTTACCCTTACCCTTACCCTTACCCTTACCCTTACCCTTGCTTTTACCCTTAAGCTTACCCTTACCCTTACCCTTACCCTTACCCTTACCCTTACCCTTACCCTTACCCTTACCCTTACCCTTACCCTTACCCTTGCTTTTACCCTTAGGCTTACCCTTACCTTTACCCTTACCCTTACCCTTACCCTTACCCTTACCCTCACCCTAACCCTTACCCTTGCTTTTACCCTTAAGCTCACCCTTACCCTTACCCTCACCCTAACCCTTACCCTTGCTTTTACCCTTAAGCTCACCCTTACCCTTACCCTTACCCTTACCCTTACCCTTGCTTTTACCCTTAAGCTTACCCTTACCCTTACCCTTAACCTTACCCTTACCCTTGCTTTTACCCTAAGGCTTACCCCTACCCTTACCCTTACCCTTACCCTTGCTTTTACCCTTAAGCTTACCCTTACCCTTACCCTTACTCTTACCCTTACCCTTACCCTTACCCTTACCCTTACCCTTGCTTTTACCCTTAAGCTTACCCTTACCCTTACCCTTACCCTTACCCTTACCCTTACCCTTACCCTTACCCTTACCCTTACCCTTACCCTTACCCTTGCTTTTACCCTTAAGCTTACCCTTACCCTTACCCTTACCCTTACCCTTACCCTTACCCTTACCCTTACCCTTACCCTTACCCTTACCCTTGCTTTTACCCTTAAGCTTACCCTTACCCTTACCCTTACCCTTACCCTTACCCTTACCCTTACCCTTAACCTTACCCTTACCCTTACCCTTGCTTTTACCCTTAGGCTTACCCTTACCTTTACCCTTACCCTTACCCTTACCCTTACCTTTACCCTTGCTTTTACCCTTAAGCTTACCCTTACCCTTACCCTTACCCTTAAGCTTACCCTTACCCTTACCCTTACCCTTACCCTTACCCTTACCCTTACCCTTACCCTTACCCTTACCCTTACCCTTACCCTTACCCTTACCCTTACTTTTACCCTTAAGCTTACCCTTACCCTTACCCTTACCCTTACCCTTACCCTTGCTTTTACCCTAAAGCTTACCCTTACCCTTACCCTTACCCTTAAGCTTACCCTTACCCTTACCTTTACCCTTACCCTTACCCTTACCCTTACCTTTACCCTTACCCTTACCCTTACCCTTACCCTTGCTTTTACCCTTAAGCTTACCCTTACCCTTACCCTTACCCTTACCCTTAAGCTTACCCTTACCCTTACCCTTACCCTTACCCTTACCCTTAACCTTACCCTTGCTTTTACCCTTAAGGTTACCCTTACCCTTACCCTTACCCTTAAGCTTACCCTTACCCTTACCCTTACCCTTACCCTTACCCTTACCCTTACCCTTGCTTTTACCCTTAAGCTTACCCTTACCCTTACCCTTACCCATAAGCTTACCCTTACCCTTACCCTTACCCTTACCCTTACCCTTACCCTTACCCTTACCCTTTCCCTTGCTTTTACCCTTAAGCTTACCCTTACCCTTACCCTAAGTAAGGGTAAGGGTAAGGGTAAGGGTAAGGGTAAAGGTAAGGGTAAGGGTAAGGGTAAGGGTAAGGGTAAGCTTGAGGGTAAAAGCAAGGGTAAGGGTAAGGGTAAGGGTAAGGGTGAGGGTAAGGGTAAGGGTAAGGGTAAGGGTAAGGGTAAGGGTAAGCTTAAGGGTAAGGGTAAGGGTAAGGGTAAGGGTAAGCCTAAGGGTAAAAGCAAGGGTAAGGGTAAGGGTAAGGGTAAGGGTAAGGGTAAGCTTAAGGGTAAAAGCAAGGGTAAGGCTAAGGGTAAGGGTAAGGGTAAGGGTAAGGGTAAGCTTAAGGGTAAAAGCAAGGGTAAGGGTAAGGGTAAGGGTAAGGGTAAGGGTAAGGGTAAGGGTAAAGGTGAGGGTAAGCCTAAGGGTAAAAGCAAGGGTAAGGGTAAGGGTAAGGGTAAGGGTAAGGGTAAGGGTAAGGGTAAGGGTAAGGGTAGGGGTAAGAGTAAGGGTAAGGGTAAGCTTAAGGGTAAAAGCAAGGGTAAGGGTAAGGGTAAGGGTAAGGGTAAGGGTAAGGGTAAGCTTAAGGGTAAAAGCAAGGGTAAAGGTAAGGGTAAGGGTAAGGGTAAGGGTAAGGGTAAGGGTAAGGGTAAGGGTAAGGGTAAGGGTAATGGTAAGGGTAAAGGTAAGGGTAAGCCTAAGGGTAAAAGCAAGGGTAAGGGTAAGGGTAAGGGTAAGGGTAAGGGTAAGGGTAAGGGTAAGGGTAAGGGTAAGGGTAAGGGTAAGGGTAAGGGTAAGGGTAAGGGTAAGCCTAAGGGTAAAAGCAAGGGTAAGGGTAAGGGTAAGGGTAAGGGTAAGGGTAAGGGTAAGGGTAAGGGTAAGGGTAAGGGTAAGGGTAAGGGTAAGGGTAAGGGTAAGCTTAAGGGTAAAAGCAAGGGTAAGGGTAAGGGTAAGGGTAAGGGTAAGGGTAAGGGTAAGGGTAAGCTTAAGGGTAAGGGTAAGGGTAAGGGTAAGGGTAAGCTTAAGGGTAAAAGCAAGGGTAAGGGTAAGGGTAAGGGTAAGGGTAAGGGTAAGCTTAAGGGTAAAAGCAAGGGTAAGGGTAAGGGTAAGGGTAAGGGTAAGGGTAAGGGTAAGGGTAAGCTTAAGGGTAAGGGTAAGGGTAAGGGTAAGGGTAAGCTTAAGGGTAAAAGCAAGGGTAAGGGTAAGAGTAAGGGTAAGGGTAAGGGTAAGGGTAAGGGTAAGGGTAAGGGTGAGCTTAAGGGTAAAAGCAAGGGTAAGGGTAAGGGTAAGGGTAAGGGTAAGGGTAAGGGTAAGGGTAAGGGTAAGGGTAAGGGTAAGCTTAAGGGTAAAAGCAAGGGTAAGGGTAAGGGTAAGGGTAAGGGTAAGGGTAAGGGTAAGGGTAAGGGTGAGGGTAAGGGTAAGGGTAAGGGTAAGGGTAAAGGTAAGGGTAAGCCTAAGGGTAAAAGCAAGGGTAAGGGTAAGGGTAAGGGTAAGGGTAAGAATAAGGGTAAGGGTAAGGGTAAGGGTAAGCTTAAGGGTAAAAGCAAGGGTAAGGGTAAGGGTAAGGGTAAGGGTAAGCCTAAGGGTAAAAGCAAGGGTAAGGGTAAGGGTAAGGGTAAGGGTAAGGGTAAGCTTAAGGGTAAAAGCAAGGGTAAGGGTAAGGGTAAGGGTAAGGGTAAGGGTAAGGGTAAGCTTAAGGGTAAAAGCAAGGGTGAGGGTAAGGGTAAGGGTAAGGGTAAGGGTAAGGGTAAGGGTAAGGGTAAGGGTAAGCTTAAGGGTAAAAGCAAGGGTAAGGGTAAGGGTAAGGGTAAGGGTAAGGGTAAGGGTAAGGGTAAGGGTAAGGGTAAGCTTAAGGGTAAAAGCAAGGGTAAGGGTAAGGGTAAGGGTAAGGGTAAGGGTAATGGTAAGGGTAAGCCTAAGGCTAAAAGCAAGGGTAAGGGTAAGGGTAAGGGTAAGGGTAAGGGTAAGGGTAAGGGTAAGGGTAAGGGTAAGGGTAAGGGTAAGGGTAAGGGTAAGGGTAAGGGTAAGGGTAAGGGTAAGGGTAAGGGTAAGGGTAAGGGTAAGGGTAAAGGTAAGCTTGAGGGTAAAAGCAAGGGTAAGGGTAAGGGTAAGGGTAAGGGTAAGCCTAAGGGTAAAAGCAAGGGTAAGGGTAAGGGTAAGGGTAAGGGTAAGGGTAAGGGTAAGCTTAAGGGTAAAAGCAAGGGTAAGGGTAAGGGTAAGGGTAAGGGTAAGGGTAAGGGTAAGCTTAAGGGTAAAAGCAAGGGTAAGGGTAAGGGTAAGGGTAAGGGTAAGGGTAAGGGTAAGGGTAAGGGTAAAGGTAAGGGTAAGCCTAAGGGTAAAAGCAAGGGTAAGGGTAAGGGTAAGGGTAAGGGTGAGGGTAAGGGTAAGCTTAAGGGTAAATGCAAGGGTAAGGGTAAGGGTAAGGGTAAGGGTAAGGGTAAGGGTAAGGGTAAGGGTAAGGGTAAGGGTTAGGGTAAGGGTAAGCTTAAGGGTAAGGGTAAGGGTAAGCTTAAGGGTAAGGGTAAGGGTAAGGGTAAGGGTAAGCTTAAGGGTAAAAGCAAGGGTAAGGGTAAGGGTAAGGGTAAGGGTAAGCTTAAGGGTAAAAGCAAGGGTAAGGGTAAGGGTAAGGGTAAGGGTAAGGGTAAGGGTAAGGGTAAGGGTAAGGGTAAGGGTAAGCTTAAGGGTAAGGGTAAGGGTAAGGGTAAGGGTAAGCTTAAGGGTAAAAGCAAGGGTAAGGGTAAGGGTAAGGGTAAGGGTAAGGGTAAGCTTGAGGGTAAGGGTAAGGGTAAGGGTAAGGGTAAGCTTAAGGGTAAAAGCAAGGGTAAGGTTAAGGGTAAGGGTAAGGGTAAGGGTAAGGGTAAGCTTAAGGGTAAGGGTAAGGGTAAGGGTAAGGGTAAGCTTAAGGGTAAAAGCAAGGGTAAGGGTAAGGGTAAGGGTAAGGGTAAGGGTAAGGGTAAGGGTAAGGGTAAGGGTAAGGGTAAGCTTAAGGGTAAGGGTAAGGGTAAGGGTAAGCTTAAGGGTAAAAGCAAGGGTAAGGGTAAGGGTAAGGGTAAGGGTAAGGGTAAGCTTAAGGGTAAAAGCAAGGGTAAGGGTAAGGTTAAGGGTAAGGGTAAGGGTAAGGGTAAGGGTAAGGGTAAGGGTAAGGGTAAGGGTAAGGGTAAGGGTAAGGTTAAGGGTAAGCTTAAGGGTAAGGGTAAGGGTAAGGGTAAGCTTAAGGGTAAAAGCAAGGTAAGGGTAAGGGTAAGGGTAAGGGTAAGGGTAAAGGTAAGGGTAAGCCTAAGGGTAAAAGCAAGGGTAAGGGTAAGGGTAAGGGTAAGGGTAAGGGTAAGGGTAAGGGTAAGGGTAAGGGTAAGGGTAAGGGTAAGGGTAAGCTTAAGGGTAAAAGCAAGGGTAAGGGTAAGGGTAAGGGTAAGGGTAAGGGTAAGGGTAAGGGTAAGGGTAAGGGTAAGGGTAAGGGTAAGCTTAAGGGTAAAAGCAAGGGTAAGGGTAAGGTTAAGGGTAAGGGTAAGGGTGAGGATAAGGGTAAGGGTAAGGGTAAGGGTAAGCTTAAGGGTAAAAGCAAGGGTAAGGGTAAGGGTAAGGGTAAGGGTAAGGGTAAGGGTAAGGGTTAGGGTAAGGGTAAAGGTAAGGGTAAGCCTAAGGGTAAAAGCAAGGGTAAGGGTAAGGGTAAGGGTAAGGGTAAGGGTAAGGGTGACGGTAAGGGTAAGGGTAAGGGTAAGGGTAAGGGTAAGGGTAAGAGTAAGGGTAAGGGTAAGGGTAAGCTTAAGGGTAAAAGCAAGGGTAAGGGTAAGGGTAAGGGTAAGGGTAAGCCTAAGGGTAAAAGCAAGGGTAAGGGTAAGGTTAAGGGTAAGGGTAAGGGTAAGCTTAAGGGTAAAAGCAAGGGTAAGGGTAAGGGTAAGGGTAAGGGTAAGGGTAAGCTTAAGGGTAAAAGCAAGGGTAAGGGTAAGGGTGAGGGTAAGGGTAAGGGTAAGGGTAAGGGTAAAGGTAAGGGTAAGCCTAAGAGTAAAAGCAAGGGTAAGGGTAAGGGTAAGGGTAAGGGTAAGGGTAAGGGTAAGGGTAAGGGTAAGGGTAAGGGTAAGGGTAAGGGTAAGGGTAAGCTTAAGGGTAAAAGCAAGGGTAAGGATAAGGGTAAGGGTAAGGGTAAGGGTAAGGGTAAGGGTAAGGGTAAGCTTAAGGGTAAAAGCAAGGGTAAGGGTAAGGGTAAGGGTAAGGGTAAGGGTAAGGGTAAGGGTAAGGGTAAGGGTAAGGGTAAGCTTAAGGGTGAAAGCAAGGGTAAGCGTTAGGGTAAGGGTAAGGGTAAGGGTAAGGGTAAGGGTAAGCTTAAGGGTAAAAGCAAGGGTAAGGGTAAGGGTAAGGGTAAGGGTAAGGGTACGGGTAAGGGTAAAGGTAAGGGTAAGCCTAAGGGTAAAAGCAAGGTTAAGGGTAAGGGTAAGGGTAAGGGTAAGGGTAAGGGTAAGGGTAAGGGTAAGGGTAAGGGTAAGGGTAAGGGTAAGGGTAAGGGTAAGGGTAAGGGTAAGGGTAAGCTTAAGGGTATAAGCAAGGGTAAGGGTAAGGGTAAGGGTGAGGGTAAGGGTAAGGGTAAGGGTAAGGGTAAGCTTAAGGGTAAAAGCAAGGGTAAGGGTAAGGGTAAGGGTAAGGGTAAGGGTAAGGGTAAAGGTAAGGTTAAGCCTAAGGGTAAAAGCAAGGGTAAGGGTAAGGGTAAGGGTAAGGGTAAGGGTAAGGGTAAGGGTAAGGGTAAGGGTAAGGGTAAGGGTAAGGGTAAGGGTAAGGGTAAGGGTAAGGGTAAGGGTAAGGGTAAGGGTAAGGGTAAGCTTAAGGGTAAAAGCAAGGGTAAGGGTTAGGGTAAGGGTAAGGGTAAGGGTAAGGGTAAGGGTAAGCTTAAGGGTAAAAGCAAGGGTAAGGGTAAGGGTAAGGGTAAGGGTAAGCCTAAGGGTAAAAGCAAGGGTAAGGGTAAGGGTAAGGGTAAGGGTAAGGGTAAGCTTAAGGGTAAAAGCAAGGGTAAGGGTGAGGGTAAGGGTAAGGGTAAGGGTAAGGGTAAGGGTAAGGGTAAGCTTAAGGGTAAAAGCAAGGGTAAGGGTAAGGGTAAGGGTAAGGGTAAGGGTAAGGGTAAGGGTAAGGGTAAGGGTAAGGGTAAGGGTAAAGGTAAGGGTAAGCCTAAGGGTCAAAGCAAGGGTAAGGGTAAGGGTAAGGGTAAGGGTAAGGGTAAGGGTAAGGGTAAGGGTAAGGGTAAGGGTAAGGGTAAGGGTAAGGGTAAGGGTAAGCTTAAGGGTAAAAGCAAGTGTAAGGGTAAGGGTAAGGGTAAGGGTAAGGGTAAGGGTAAGGGTAAGGGTAAGGGTAAGGGTAAGCTTAAGGGTAAGTGTAAGGGTAAGGGTAAGGGTAAGCCTAAGGGTAAAAGCAAGGGTAAGTGTAAGGGTAAGGGTAAGGGTAAGGGTAAGCTTAAGGGTAAAAGCAAGGGTAAGGGTAAGGGTAAGGGTAAGGGTAAGGGAAAGGGTAAGCTTAAGGGTAAAAGCAAGGGTAAGGGTAAGGGTAAGGGTAAGGGTAAGGGTAAGGGTAAGGCTAAAGGTAAGGGTAAGCCTAAGGGTAAAAGCAAGGGTAAGGGTAAGGGTAAGGGTAAGGGTAAGGGTAAGGGTAAGGGTAAGGGTAAGGGTAAGGGTAAGGGTAAGGGTAAAGGTAAGGGTAAGGGTAAGCTTAAGGGTAAAAGCAAGGGTAAGGGTAAGGGTAAGGGTAAGGGTAAGAGTAAGGGTAAGGGTAAGGGTAAGCTTAATGGTAAAAGCAAGGGTAAGGGTAAGAGTAAGGGTAAGGGTAAGGGTAAGGGTAAGGGTAAGGGTAAGGGTAAGCTTAAGGGTAAAAGCAAGGGTAAGGGTAAGAGTAAGGGTAAGGGTAAGGGTAAGGGTAAGGGTAAGGGTAAGGGTAAGCTTAAGGGTAAAAGCAAGGGTAAGGGTAAGGGTAAGGGTAAGGGTAAGGGTAGGGGTAATGGTAAGGGTAAAGGTAAGGGTAAGCCTAAGGGTAAAAGCAAGGGTAAGGGTAAGGGTAAGGGTAAGGGTAAGGGTAAGGTTAAGGGTAAGGTTAAGGGAAAGGGTAAGGGTAAGGGTAAGGGTAAGGGTAAGCTTAAGGGTAAAAGCAAGGGTAAGGGTAAGGGTAAGGGTAAGGGTAAGTGTAAGGGTAAGGGTAAGCTTAAGGGTAAGGGTAAGGGTAAGGGTAAGCTTAAGGGTAAAAGCAAGGGTAAGGGTAAGGGTAAGGGTAAGGGTAAGGGTAAGCTTAAGGGTAAAAGCAAGGGTAAGGGTAAGGGTAAGTGTAAGGGTAAGGGTAAGGGTAAGGGTAAGCTTAAGGGTAAGGGTAAGGGTAAGGGTAAGGGTAAGCTTAAGGGTAAAAGCAAGGGTGAGGGTCAGGGTAAGGGTAAGTGTAAGGGTAAGGGTAAGGGTAAGGGTAAGGGTGAGCTTAAGGGTAAAAGCAAGGGTAAGGGTAAGGTTAAGGGTAAGGGTAAGGGTAAGGGTAAGGGTTAGCTTAAGCGTAAAAGCAAGGGTAAGGGTAAGGGTAAGGGTAAGGGTAAGGGTAAGGGTAAGGGTAAGGGTAAGGGTAAGGGTAAGGGTAAAGGTAAGGGTAAGCCTAAGGGTAAAAGCAAGGGTAAGGGTAAGGGTAAGGGTAAGGGTAAGAGTAAGGGTAAGGGTAAGGGTAAGGGTAAGCTTAAGGGTAAAAGCAAGGGTAAGGGTAAGGGTAAGGGTAAGGGTAAGCCTAAGGGTAAAAGCAAGGGTAAGGGTAAGGGTAAGGGTAAGGGTAAGGGTAAGCTTAAGGGTAAAAGCAAGGGTAAGGGTAAGGGTAAGGGTAAGGGTAAGGGTAAGGGTAAGCTTAAGGGTAAAAGCAAGGGTGAGTGTAAGGGTAAGGGTAAGGGTAAGGGTAAGGGTAAGGGTAAGGATAAGGGTAAGCTTAAGGGTAAAAGCAAGGGTAAGGGTAAGGGTTAGGGTAAGGGTAAGGGTAAGGGTAAGGGTAAGGGTAAGCTTAAGGGTAAAAGCAAGGGTAAGGGTAAGGGTAAGGGTAAGGGTAAGGGTAAAGGTAAGGGTAAGCCTAAGGGTAAAAGCAAGGGTAAGGGTAAGGGTAAGGGTAAGGGTAAGGGTTAGGGTAAGGGTAAGGGTAAGGGTAAGGGTAAGGGTAAGGGTAAGGGTAAGGGTAAGGGTAAGGGTAAGGGTAAGGGTAAGCTTAAGGGTAAAAGCAAGGGTAAGGGTAAGGGAAAGGGTAAGGGTAAGCCTAAGGGTTAAAGCAAGGGTAAGGGTAAGGGTAAGGGTAAGGGTAAGGGTAAGCTTAAGGGTAAAAGCAAGAGTAAGGGTAAGGGTAAGGGTAAGGGTAAGGGTAAGCTTGAGGGTAAAAGCAAGGGTAAGGGTAAAGGTAAGGGTAAGGGTAAAGGTAAGGGTAAGGGTAAGGGTAAGGGTAAGGGTAAAGGTAAGGGTAAGCCTAAGGGTAAAAGCAAGGGTAAGGGTAAGGGTAAGGGTAAGGGTAAGGGTAAGGGTAAGGTTAAGGGTAAGGGTAAGGGTAAGCTTAAGGGTAAAAGCAAGGGTAAGGGTAAGGGTAAGGGTAAGGGTAAGGGTAAGGGTAAGGGTAAGGGTAAGGGTAAGGGTAAGGGTAAGGGTAAGGGTAAGCTTAAGGGTAAGGGTAAGGGTAAGGGTAAGCTTAAGGGTAAAAGCAAGGGTAAGGGTAAGGGTAAGGGTAAGGGTAAGCTTAAGGGTAAAAGCAAGGGTAAGGGTAAGGGTAAGGGTAAGGGTAAGGGTAAGGGTAAGGGTAAGGGTAAGGGTAAGGGTAAGCTTAAGGGTAAGGGTAAGGGTAAGGGTAAGGGTAAGCTTAAGGGTAAAAGCAAGGGTAAGGGTAAGGGTAAGGGTAAGGGTAAGGGTAAGGGTAAGCTTAAGGGCAAGGGTAAGGGTAAGGGTAAGGGTAAGCTTAAGGGTAAAAGCAAGGGTAAGAGTAAGGGTGAGGGTAAGAGTAAGGGTAAGGGTAAGGGTAAGCTTAAGGGTAAGGGTAAGGGTAAGGGTAAGGGTAAGCTTAAGGGTAAAAGCAAGGGTTAGGGTAAGAGTAAGGGCAAGGGTAAGGGTAAGGGTAAGGGTAAGGGTAAGGGTAAGGGTAAGGGTAAGGGTAAGGGTAAGGGTAAGGGAAAGCTTAAGGGTAAGGGTAAGGGTAAGGGTAAGCTTAAGGGTAAAAGCAAGGGTAAGGGTAAGGATAAGGGTAAGGGTAAGGGTAAGCTTAAGGGTAAAAGCAAGGGTAAGGGTAAGGGTAAGGGTAAGGGTAAGGGTAAGGGTAAGGGTAAGGGTAAGGGTAAGGGTAAGGGTAAGCTTAAGGGTAAGGGTAAGGGTAAGGGTAAGGGTAAGCTTAAGGGTAAAAGCAAGGGTAAGGGTAAGGGTAAGGGTAAGGGTAAGGGTAAGGGTAAGGGTAAAGGTAAGGGTAAGCCTAAGGGTAAAAGCAAGGATAAGGGAAGGGGGTAAGTGTAAGGGTAAGGGGAAGGGTGAGGGTAAGGGTAAGGATAAGGGTAAGCTTAAGGGTAAAAGCAAGGGTGAGGGTAAGGGTAAGGGTAAGGGTAAGGGTAAGGGTAAGGGTACCCTTACCCTTACTCTTACCCTTACCCTTACCCTTACCCTTACCCTTACCCTAACCCTTACCCTTACCCTTACCCTTACCCTTACCCTTACCCTTACCCTCACCCTTGCTTTTACCCTTTAGCTTACCCTTACCCTTACCCTTACCCTTACCCTTACCCTTGCTTTTACCCTTAAGCTTACCCTTACCCTTACCCTTACCCTTACCCTTACCCTTGCTTTTACCCTCAGGCTTACCCTTACCCTTACCCTTACCCTTACCCTTGCTTTTACACTTAAGCTTACCCTTACCCTTACCCTTACCCTTACCCTTGCTTTTACCCTTAGGCTTACCCTTACCTTTACCATTACCCTTACCCTTACCCTTACCCTTACCCTTACCCTTACCCTTACCCTAACCCTTACCCTTACCCTTACCCTTACCCTTACCCTTACCCTTGCTTTTACCCTTAAGCTTACCCTTACCCTTACCCTTACCCTTACCCTTACCCTTACCCTTACCCTTACCCTTACCCTTACCCTTACCCTTACCCTTACCCTTACCCTTACCCTTACCCTTGCTTTTACCCTTAGGCTTACCCTTACCTTTACCCTTACCCTTACCCTTACCCTTACCCTTACCCTTACCCTTACCCTTACCCTTACCCTTACCCTTACCCTTACCCTTACCCTTACCCTTGATTTTACCCTTAAGCTTACCCTTACTCTTACCCTTACCCTTACCCTTACCCTTACCCTTTCCCTTGCTTTTACCCTTAAGCTTACCCTTACCCTTTCCCTTACCCTTACCCTTACCCTTACCCTTACCCTTACCCTTACCCTTCCCTTGCTTTTACCCTTAAGCTTACCCTTACCCTTACCCTTACCCTTACCCTTGCTTTTACCCTTAAGCTTACCCTTGCTTTTACCCTTAAGCTTACCCTTACTCTTACCCTTACCCTTACCCTTACCCTTACCCTTACCCTTACCCTTACCCTTACCCTTACCCTTACCCTTACCCTTGCTTTTACCCTTAAGCTTACCCTTACCCTTACCCTTACCCTTACCCTTACCCTTGCTTTTACCCTTAAGCTTACCCTTACCCTTACCCTTACCCTTACCCTTAAGCTTACCCTTACCCTTACCCTTACACTTACCCTTACCCTTACCCTTACCCTTACCCTTGCTTTTACCCTTAAGCTTACCCTTACCCTTACCCTTACCCTTACCCTTACCCTTACCCTTACCCTTACCCTTACCCTTACCCTTGCTTTTACCCTTAGGCTTACCCTTACCTTTACCCTTACCCTTACCCTTACCCTTACCCTTACCCTTACCCTTACCCTTACCCTTACCCTTACCCTTACCCTTACTTTTACCCTTAAGCTTACCCTTACCCTTACCCTTACCCTTACCCTTACCCTTACCTTTACCCTTACCCTTGCTTTTACCCTTAAGCTTACCCTTACCCTTACCCTTACCCTTACCCTTACCCTTACCCTTACCCTTACCCTTACCCTTACCCTTACCCTTACCCTTACCCTTACCCTTGCTTTTACCCTTAAGCTTACCCTTACCCTTACCCTTACACTTACCCTTACCCTTACCCTTACCCTTGCTTTTACCCTTAAGCTTACCCTTACTCTTACCCTTACCCTTACCCTTACCCTTACCCTTACCCTTGCTTTTACCCTTAGGCTTACCCTTACCTTTACCCTTACCCTTACCCTTACCCTTACCCTTACCCTTACCCTTACCCTTGCTTTTACCCTTAAGCTTACCCTTACCCTTACCCTTACCCTTACCCTTACCCATACCCTTGCTTTTACCCTTAAGCTTACCCTTACCCTTACCCTTACTCTTACCCTTACCCTTGCTTTTACCCTTAGGCTTACCCTTACCCTCACCCTTACCCTTACCCTTGCTTTTACCCTTAAGCTTACCCTTACCCTTACCCTTACCCTTACCCTTACCCTTACCCTTACCCTTACCCTTACCCTTACCCTTACCCTTACCCTTACCCTTACCCTTACCCTTACCCTTACCCTTACCCTTACCCTTACCCTTACCCTTACCCTTACCCTTACCCTTACCCTTACCCTTAACCTAACCCTTGCTTTTACCCTTAGGCTTACCCTTACCTTTACCCTTACCCTTACCTTTACCCTTACCCTTACCCTTACCCTTACCCTTACCCTTACCCTTGCTTTTACCCTTAAGCTTACCCTTACCCTTACCCTTACCCTTACCCTTACCCTTACCCTTACCCTTACCCTTACCCTTACCCTTACCCTTGCTTTTACCCTTAAGCTTACCCTTACCCTTACCCTTACCCTTACCCTTACCCTTACCCTTACCCTTACCCTTACCCTTACCCTTACCCTTACCCTTACCCTTACCCTTACCCTTACCCTTACCCTTACCCTTACCCTAACCCTTGCTTTTACCCTTAGGCTTACCCTTAACTTTACCCTTACCCTTACCCTTACCCTTACCCTTACCCTTACCCTTACCCTTGCTTTTACCCTTAAGCTTACCCTTACCCTTACCCTTACCCTTACCCTTACCCTTACCCTTACCCTTGCTTTTACCCTTAAGCTTACCCTTACCCTTACCCTTACCCTTACCCTTACCCTTACCCTTACCCTTACCCTCACCCTTACCCTTACCCTTGCTTTTACCCTTAAGCTTACCCTTACCCTTACCTTAACCCTTACCCTTACCCTTACCCTTGCTTTTACCCTTAAGCTTACCCTTACCCTTACCCTTACCCTTACCCTTACCCTTACCCTTACCCTTACCCTTACCCTTACCCTTGTTTTTACCCTTAGGCTTACCCTTACCCTTACCCTTACCCTTACCCTTGCTTTTACCCTTAAGCTTACCCTTACCCTTACCCTTACCCTTACCCTTACCCTTACCCTTACCCTTACCCTTACCCTTACCCTTACCCTTACCCTTACCCTTACCCTTACCCTTACCCTTACCCTTGCTATTACCCTTAGGCTTACCCTTACCTTTACCCTTACCCTAACCCTTACCCTTACCCTTACCCTTACCCTTACCCTTGCATTTACCCTTGAGCTTACCCTTACCCTTACCCTTACCCTTACCCTTACCCTTACCCTTACTCTTACCCTTACCCTTGCTTTTACCCTCAAGCTTACCCTTACCCTTACCCTTACCCTTACCCTTACCCTTACCCTTACCCTTACCCTTACCCTTGCTTTTACCCTTAAGCTTACCCTTACCCTTACCCTTACCCTTCCCTTAAGCTTACCCTTACCCTTACCCTTACCCTTACCCTTACCCTTACCCTTACCCTTACCCTTACCCTTACCCTTACCTTGCTTTTACCCTTAAGCTTACCCTTACCCTTACCCTTACCCTTACCTTTACCCTTGCTTTTACCCTTAAGCTTACCCTTACCCTCACCCTTACCCTTACCCTTAAGCTTACCCTTACCCTTACCCTTACCCTTACCCTTACCCTTACCCTTACCCTTACCCTTACCCTTACCCTTACCCTTACCCTTACCCTTACCCTTACCCTTACCCTTACCCTTACTCTTGCTTTTACCCTTAAGCTCACCCTTACCCTTACCCTTACCCTTACCCTTACCCTTACCCTTACCCTTACCCTTACCCTTGCTTTTACCCTTAGGCTTACCCTTACCTTCACCCTTACCCTTACCCTTACCCTTACCCTTACCCTTGCTTTTACCCTTAAGCTTACCCTTACCCTTACCCTTACCCTTACCCTTACCCTTACCCTTACCCTTACCCTTACCCTTGCTTTTACCCTTACCCTTACCCTTACCCTTACCCTTACCCTTACCCTTACCCTTACCCTTACCCTTACCCTTGCTTTTACCCTTAAGCTTACCCTTACCCTTACCCTTACCCTTACCCTTACCCTTACCCTTACCCTAACCCTTACCCCTACCCTTGCTTTTACCCTTAAGCTTAACCTTACCCTTACCCTTACCCTTACCCTTACCCTTACCCTTGCTTTTACCCTTAAGCTTACCCTTACCCTTACCCTTACCCTTACCCTTACCCTTACCCTTACCCTTACCCTTACCCTTGCTTTTACCCTTAAGCTTACCCTTACCCTTACCCTTACCCTCACCCTTACCCTTGCTTTTACCCTTAGGCTTACCCTTACCCTTACCCTTACCCTTACCCTTACCCTTACCCTTACCTTTACCCTTACCCTTGCTTTTACCCTTAAGCTTACCCTTACCCTTACCCTTACCCTTACCCTCACCCTTACCCTTGCTTTTACCCTTAAGCTTACCCTTACCCTTACCCTTACCCTTACCCTTACCCTTACCCTTACCCTTACCCTTACCCTTACCCTTACCCTAACCCTTGCTTTTACCCTTAAGCTTAACCTTACCCTTACACTTACCCTTACCCTTAAGCTTACCCTTACCCTTACCCTTACCCTTACCCTTACCCTTACCCTTACCCTTACCCTTACCCTTACCCTTACCCTTGCTTTTACCCTTAAGCTTACCCTTACCCTTACCCTTACCCTTACCCTTACCCCTACCCTTGCTTTTACCCTTAAGCTTACCCTTACCCTTACCCTTACCCTTAAGCTTACCCTTACCCTTACCCTTACCCTTACCCTTACCCTTACCCTTACCCTTACCCTTACCCTTGCTTTTACCCTTAAGCTTACCCTTACCCTTACCCTTACCCTTACCCTTACCCTTAACCTTACCCTTACCCTTACCCTTACCCTTGCTTTTACCCTTAGGCTTACCCTTACCTTTACCCTTATCCTTACCCTTACCCTTACCCTTACCCTTACCCTTACCCTTACCCTTGCTTTTACCCTTAAGCTTACCCTTACCCTTACCCTCACCCTTACCCTTACCCTTACCCTTACCCTTACCCTTACCCTTACCCTTACCCTTACCCTTACCCTTACCCTTGCTTTTACCCTTAAGCTTACCCTTACCCTTACCCTTACCCTTACCCTTACCCTTACCCTTACCCTTACCCCTACCCTTGCTTTTACCCTTAAGCTTAACCTTACCCTTACCCTTACCCTTACCCTTACCCTTACCCTTACCCTTGCTTTTACCCTTAAGCTTACCCTTACCCTTACCCTTACCCTTACCCTTACCCTTACCCTTACCCTTACCCTTGCTTTTACCCTTAAGCTTACCCTTACCCTTACCCTTACCCTTACCCTTGCTATTACCCTTAGGCTCACCCTTACCCTTACCCTTACCCTTACCCTTGCTTTTACCCTTAAGCTTACCCTTACACTTACCCTTACCCTTACCCTTACCCTTACCCTTACCCTGACCCTTAGCCTTACCCTTGTCCTTGCTTTTACCCTTAAGCTTACCCTTACCCTTACCCTTACGCTTACCCTTACCCTCACCCTTACCCTTGCTTTTACCCTTAAGCTTACCCTTACCCTTACCCTTACCCTTACCCTTACCCTTACCCTTACCCTTACTCTTACCCTTACCCTAACCCTTGCTTTTACCCTTAAGCTTACCCTTACCCTTACCCTTACCCTTACCCTTAAGCTTACCCTTACCCTTACCCTTACCCTTACCCTTACCCTTACCCTTACCCTTACCCTTACCCTAACCCTTGCTTTTACCCTTAAGCTTACCCTTACCCTTACCCTTACCCTTACCCTTAAGCTTACCCTTACCCTTACCCTTACCCTTACCCTTACCCTTACCCTTACCCTTACCCTTACCCTTACCCTTACCCTTACCATTACCCTTGCTTTTACCCTTAAGCTTACCCTTGGCCTTACCCTTACCCTTAAGCTTACCCTTACCCTTACCCTTACCCTTACCCTTACCCTTACCCTTGCTTTTACCCTTAAGCTTACCCTTACCCTCACCCTTACCCTTGCTTTTACCCTTAGGCTTACCCTTACCCTTACCCTTACCCTTACCCTTACCCTTACCCTTACATTTACCCTTACCCTTGCTTTTACCCTTAAGCTTACCCTTACCCTTACCCTTACCCTTACCCTCACCCTTACCCTTGCTTTTACCCTTAAGCTCACCCTTACCCTTACCCTTACCCTTACCCTTACCCTTACCCTTACCCTTACCCTAACCATTGCTTTTACCCTTAAGCTTACCCTTACCCTTACCCTTACCCTTACCCTTAAGCTTACCCTTACCCTTACCCTTACCCTTACCCTTACCCTTACCCTTACCCTTACCCTTACCCTTACCCTTACCCTTACCCTTACCCTTGCTTTTACCCTTAAGCTTACCCTTACCCTTACCCTTACCCTTACCCTTACCCTTACCCCTACCCTTGCTTTTACCCTTAAGCTTACCCTTACCCTTACCCTTACCCTTAAGCTTACCCTTACCCTTACCCTTACCCCTACCCTTACCCTTACCCTTACCCTTACCCTTGCTTTTACCCTTAAGCTTACCCTTACCCTTACCCTTACCCTTACCCTTACCCTTAACCTTACCCTTACCCTTACCCTTACCCTTGCTTTTACCCTTAGGCTTACCCTTTCCTTTACCCTTATCCTTACCCTTACCCTTACCCTTACCCTTACCCTTGCTTTTACCCTTAAGCTTACCCTTACCCTTACCCTTACCCTCACCCTTACCCTTACCCTTACCCTTACCCTTACCCTTACTCTTACCCTTACCCTTACCCTTACCCTTACCCTTGCTTTTACCCTTAAGCTTACCCTTACCCTTACCCTTACCCTTACCCTTACCCTTACCCTTACCCCTACCCTTGCTTTTACCCTTAAGCTTAACCTTACCCTTACCCTTACCCTTACCCTTACCCTTACCCTTACCCTTACCCTTGCTTTTACCCTTAAGCTTACCCTTACCCTTACCCTTACCCTTACCCTTACCCTTACCCTTACCCTTGCTTTTACACTTAAGCTTACCCTTACCCTTACCCTAACACTTACCCTTACCCTTGCTTTTACCCTTAGGCTCACCCTTACCCTTACCCTTACCCTTACCCTTGCTTTTACCCTTAAGCTTACCCTTACACTTACCCTTACCCTTACCCTTACCCTTACCCTTACCCTTACCCTTGTCCTTGCTTTTACCCTTAAGCTTACCCTTACCCTTACCCTTACCCTTACCCTTACCCTCACCCTTACCCTTGCTTTTACCCTTAAGCTTACCCTTACCCTTACCCTTACCCTTACCCTTACCCTTACCCTTACCCTTACCCTTACTCTTACCCTTACCCTAACCCTTGCTTTTACCCTTAAGCTTACCCTTACCCTTACCCTTACCCTTACCCTTAAGCTTACCCTTACCCTTACCCTTACCCTTACCCTTACCCTTACCCTTACCCTTACCCTTACCCTTACCCTTACCCTTACCCTTGCTTTTACCCTTAAGCTTACCCTTGGCCTTACCCTTACCCTTAAGCTTACCCTTACCCTTACCCTTACCCTTACCCTTACCCTTACCCTTACCCTTACCCTTACCCTTGCTTTTACCCTTAAGCTTACCCTTACCCTTACCCTTACCCTTACCCTTACCCTTAACCTTACCCTTACCCTTACCCTTACCCTTGCTTTTACCCTTAGGCTTACCCTTACCTTTACCCTTACCCTTACCCTTACCCTTACCCTTACCCTTGCTTTTACCCTTAAGCTTACCCTTACCCTTACCCTTACCCTTACCCTTACCCTTACCCTTACCCTTACCCTTACCCTTACCCTTACCCTTACCCTTACCCTTACCCTTACCCTTACCCTTACCCTTGCTTTTACCCTTAAGCTTACCCTTACCCTTACCCTTACTCTTACCCTTACCCTTACCCTTACCCTTACCCTTACCCTTGCTTTTACCCTTGAGCTTACCCTTACCCTTACCCTTACCCTTACCCTTACCCTTACCCTTACCCTTACCCTTACCCTTACCCTTACCCTTACCCTTACCCTTACCCTTGCTTTTACCCTTAGGCTTACCCTTACCTTTACCCTCACCCTTACCCTTACCCTTACCCTTACCCTTACCCTTACCCTTGCTTTTACCCTTAAGCTTACCCTTACCCTTACCCTTACCCTTACCCTTACCCTTTCCCTTACCTTTACCCTTACCCTTTCCCTTGCTTTTACCCTTAAGCTTACCCTTACCCTTACCCTTACCCTTACCTTTACCCTTACCCTTACCCTTACCCTTACCCTTACCCTTGCTTTTACCCTTAAGCTTACCCTTACCCTTACCCTTACCCTTACCCTTACCCTTAACCTTACCCTTACCCTTACCCTTACCCTTACCCTTACCCTTACCCTTACCCTTACCCTTACCCTTGCTTTTACCCTTAAGCTTACCCTTACCCTTACCCTTACCCTTACCCTTACCCTTACCCTTACCCTTGCTTTTACCCTTAAGCTTACCCTTACCCTTACCCTTACCCTTACCCTTACCCTTGCTTTTACCCTTAAGCTTACCCTTACCCTTACCCTTTTCCTTACCCTTAAGCTTAACCTTACCCTTACCCTTACCCTTACCCTTACCCTTACCCTTACCCTTGCTTTTACCCTTAAGCTTACCCTTACCCTTACCCTTACCCTTACCCTTACCATTACCCTTGCTTTTACCCTTAGGCTCACCCTTACCCTTACCCTTACCCTTACCCTTGCTTTTACCCTTAAGCTTACCCTTACACTTACCCTTACCCTTACCCTTACCCTTACCCTTACCCTTACCCTTACCCTTACCCTTACCCTTACCCTTGACCTTGCTTTTACCCTTAAGCTTACCCTTACCCTTACCCTTACCCTTACCCTTACCCTCACCCTTACCCTTGCTTTTACCCTTAAGCTTACCCTTACCCTTACCCTTACCCTTACCCTTACCCTTACCCTTACCCTTACCCTTACCCTTACTCTTACCCTTACCCTAACCCTTGCTTTTACCCTTAAGCTTACCCTTACCCTTACCCTTACCCTTACCCTTAAGCTTACCCTTACCCTTACCCTTACCCTTACCCTTACCCTTACCCTTACCCTTACCCTAACCCTTGCTTTTACCCTTAAGCTTACCCTTACCCTTACCCTTACCCTTACCCTTAAGCTTACCCTTACCCTTACCCTAACCCTTACCCTTACCCTTACCCTTACCCTTACCCTTACCCTTACCCTTGCTTTTACCCTTAAGCTTACCCTTGGCCTTACCCTTACCCTTAAGCTTACCCTTACCCTTACCCTTACCCTTACCCTTACCCTTACCCTTACCCTTACCCTTGCTTTTACCCTTAAGCTTACCCTTACCCTCACCCTTACCCTTGCTTTTACCCTTAGGCTTACCCTTACCCTTACCCTTATCCTTACCCTTACCCTTACCCTTACCTTTACCCTTACCCTTGCTTTTACCCTTAAGCTTACCCTTACCCTCACCCTTACCCTTACCCTCACCCTTACCCTTGCTTTTACCCTTAAGCTTACCCTTACCCTTACCCTTACCCTTACCCTTACCCTTACCCTTACCCTTACCCTTACCCTTACCCTTACCCTTACCCTTACCCTTACCCTAACCCTTGCTTTTACCCTTAAGCTAACCCTTACCCTTACCCTTACCCTTACCCTTAAGCTTACCCTTACCCTTACCCTTACCCTTACCCTTACCCTTACCCTTACCCTTACCCTTACCCTTACCCTTACCCTTACCCTTACCCTTACCCTTACCCTTGCTTTTACCCTTAAGCTTACCCTTACCCTTACCCTTACCCTTACCCTTACCCCTACCCTTGCTTTTACCCTTAAGCTTACCCTTACCCTTACCCTTACCCTTAAGCTTACCCTTACCCTTACCCTTACCCTTACCCTTACCCTTACCCTTACCCTTACCCTAGCTTTTACCCTCAAGCTTACCCTTACCCTTACCCTTACCCTTACCCTTACCCTTAACCTTACCCTTACCCTTACCCTTACCCTTGCTTTTACCCTTAGGCTTACCCTTACCTTTACCCTTATCCTTACCCTTACCCTTACCCTTACCCTTACCCTTACCCTTACCCTTGCTTTTACCCTTAAGCTTACCCTTACCCTTACCCTCACCCTCACCCTTACCCTTACCCTTACCCTTACCCTTACCCTTACCCTTACCCTTACCCTTACCCTTACCCTTACCCTTACCCTTACCCTTACCCCTACCCTTGCTTTTACCCTTAAGCTTAACCTTACCCTTACCCTTACCCTTACCCTTACCCTTACCCTCACCC
The DNA here is from genome assembly GCA_958510865.1 of Myrrha octodecimguttata. Classification (NCBI taxonomy): domain Eukaryota; kingdom Metazoa; phylum Arthropoda; class Insecta; order Coleoptera; family Coccinellidae; genus Myrrha; species Myrrha octodecimguttata. The sequence continues at coordinate 34,608 of CAUEHS010000792.1, forward strand.
TTGCTTTTACCCTTAAGCTTACCCTTACCCTTACCCTTACCCTTACCCTTACCCTTACCCTTACCCTTGCTTTTACCCTTAAGCTTACCCTCACCCTTACCCTTACCCTTACCCTTACCCTTGCTTTTACCCTTAGGCTCACCCTTACCCTTACCCTTACCCTTACCCTTGCTTTTACCCTTAAGCTTACCCTTACACTTACCCTTACCCTTACCCTTACCCTTACCCTTACCCTTACCCTTACCCTTACCCTTACCCTTACCCTTGTCCTTGCTTTTACCCTTAAGCTTACCCTTACCCTTACCCTTACCCTTACCCTTACCCTCACCCTTACCCTTGCTTTTACCCTTAAGCTTACCCTTACCCTTACCCTTACCCTTACCCTTACCCTTACCCTTACCCTTACCCTTACCCTTACCCTAACCCTTACCCTTACCCTTACCCTTACCCTTACTCTTACCCTTACCCTAACCTTTGCTTTTACCCTTAAGCTTACCCTTACACTTACCCTTACCCTTACCCTTAAGCTTACCCTTACCCTTACCCTTACCCTTACCCTTACCCTTACCCTTACCCTTACCCTTACCCTTACCCTTACCCTTACCCTTGCTTTTACCCTTAAGCTTACCCTTGGCCTTACCCTTACCCTTAAGCTTACCCTTACCCTTACCCTTACCCTTACCCTTACCCTTACCCTTACCCTTACCCTTACCCTTACCCTTGCTTTTACCCTTAAGCTTACCCTTACCCTTACCCTTACCCTTACCCTTACCCTTAACCTTACCCTTACCCTTACCCTTACCCTTGCTTTTACCCTTAGGCTTACCCTTACCTTTACCCTTACCCTTACCCTTACCCTTACCCTTACCCTTACCCTTACCCTTGCTTTTACCCTTAAGCTTACCCTTACCCTTACCCTTACCCTTACCCTTACCCTTACCCTTACCCTTACCCTTACCCTTACCCTTACCCTTACCCTTACCCTTACCCTTACCCTTACCCTTGCTTTTACCCTTAAGCTTACCCTTACCCTTACCCTTACCCTTACCCTTACCCTTACCCTTACCCTTACCCTTACCCTTGCTTTTACCCTTGAGCTTACCCTTACCCTTACCCTTACCCTTACCCTTACCCTTACCCTTACCCTTACCCTTACCCTTACCCTTGCTTTTACCCTTAGGCTTACCCTTACCTTTACCCTCACCCTTACCCTTACCCTTACCCTTACCCTTACCCTTACCCTTACCCTTACCCTTGCTTTTACCCTTAAGCTTACCCTTACCCTTACCCTTACCCTTACCCTTTCCCTTACCTTTACCCTTACCCTTTCCCTTGCTTTTACCCTTAAGCTTACCCTTACCCTTACCCTTACCCTTACCCTTACCTTTACCCTTACCCTTACCCTTACCCTTACCCTTACCCTTGCTTTTACCCTTAAGCTTACCCTTACCCTTACCCTTACCCTTACCCTTACCCTTAACCTCACCCTTACCCTTACCCTTACCCTTACCCTTACCCTTACCCTTACCCTTACCCTTACCCTTACCCTTGCTTTTACCCTTAAGCTTACCCTTACCCTTACCCTTACCCTTACCCTTACCCTTACCCTTACCCTTACCCTTGCTTTTACCCTTAAGCTTACCCTTACCCTTACCCTTACCCTTACCCTTACCCTTGCTTTTACCCTTAAGCTTACCCTTACCCTTACCCTTTTCCTTACCCTTAAGCTTAACCTTACCCTTACCCTTACCCTTACCCTTACCCTTACCCTTACCCTTGCTTTTACCCTTAAGCTTAACCTTACCCTTACCCTTACCCTTACCCTTACACTTACCCTTACCCTTACCCTTACCCTTACCCTTACCCTTGCACTTACCCTTAGGCTTACCCTTACCTTTACCCTTACCCTTACCCTTACCCTTACCCTTACCCTTACCCTTACCCTTACCCTTACCCTTACCCTTACCCTTACCCTTACCCTTGCTTTTACCCTTAAGCTTAGCCTTTCCCTTACCCTTACCCTTACCCTTACCCTTACCCTTGCTTTTACCCTAAAGCTTACCCTCACCCTTACCCTTACCCTTACCCTTACCCTTACCCTTACCCTTACCCTTACCCTAACCCTTACCCTTACCCTTGCTTTTACCCTTAAGCTTACCCTTACCCTTACCCTTACCCTTACCCTTACCCTTACCCTTACCCTTACCCTTACCCTTACCCTTGCTTTTACCCTTAAGCTTACCCTTACCCTTACCCTTACCCTTACCCTTACCCTTACCCTTACCCTTACCCTTACCCTTACCCTTACCCTTACCTTTACCCTTACCCTTACCCTTGCTTTTACCCTTAGGCTTACCCTTACCTTTACCCTTACCCTTACCCTTACCCTTACCCTTACCCTTACCCTTACCCTTACCCTTGCTTTTACCCTTAAGCTTACCCTTACCCTTACCCTTACCCTTACCCTTACCCTTACCCTTGATTTTACCCTTAAGCTTACCCTTACCCTTACCCTTACCCTTACCCTTACCCTTGCTTTTACCCTTAGGCTTACCCTTACCCTTACCCTTACCCTTACCCTTGCTTTTACCCTTAAGCTTACCCTTACCCTTACCCTTACCCTTACCCTTACCCTTACCCTTACCCTTACCCTTACCCTTACCCTTACCCTTACCCTTACCCTTACCCTTACCCTTACCCTTACCCTTACCCTCACCCTTACCCTTACCCTTACCCTTACCCTTACCCTTGCTTTTACCCTTAGGCTTACCCTTACCTTTACCCTTACCCTTACCCTTACCCTTACCCTTACCCTTACCCTTACCCTTGCTTTTACCCTTAAGCTTACTCTTAAGCTTACCCTTACCCTTACCCTTACCCTTACCCTTACCCTTACCCTTACCCTTACCCTTACCCTTACCCTTACCCTTACCCTTACCCTTACCCTTACCCTTACCCTTACCCTTGCTTTTACCCTTAAGCTTTCCCTTACCCTTACCCTTACCCTTACCCTTACCCTTAACCTTACCCTTACCCTTACCCTTACCCTTGCTTTTACCCTTAGGCTTACCCTTACCTTTACCCTTATCCTTACCCTTACCCTTACCCTTACCCTTACCCTTACCCTTACCCTTACCCTTGCTTTTACCCTTAAGCTTACCCTTACCCTTACCCTCACCCTTACCCTTACCCTTACCCTTACCCTTACCCTTACCCTTACCCTTACCCTTACCCTTACCCTTACCCTTACCCTTGCTTTTACCCTTAAGCTTACCCTTACCCTTACCCTTACCCTTACCCTTACCCTTACCCTTACCCTTACCCCTTCCCTTGCTTTTACCCTTAAGCTTAACCTTACCCTTACCCTAACCCTTACCCTTACCCTTACCCTTACCCTTACCCTTGCTTTTACCCTTAAGCTTACCCTTACCCTTACCCTTACCCTTACCCTTACCCTTACCCTTACCCTTGCTTTTACCCTTAAGCGTACCCTTACCCTTACCCTTACCCTTACCCTTACCCTTACCCTTGCTTTTACCCTTAGGCTTACCCTTACCCTTACCCTTACCCTTACCCTTGCTTTTACCCTTAAGCTTACCCTTACACTTACCCTTACCCTTACCCTTACCCTTACCCTTACCCTTACCCTTACCCTTACCCTTGTCCTTGCTTTTACCCTTAAGCTTACCCTTACCCTTACCCTTACCCTTACCCTTACCCTCACCCTTACCCTTGCTTTTACCCTTAAGCTTACCCTTACCCTTACCCTTACCCTTACCCTTACCCTTACCCTTACCCTTACCCTTACCCTTACTCTTACCCTTACCAAAACCCTTGCTTTTACCCTTAAGCTTACCCTTACCCTTACCCTTACCCTTACCCTTAAGCTTACCCTTACCCTTACCCTTACCCTTACCCTTACCCTTACCCTTACCCTTACCCTTACCCTTACCCTTGCTTTTACCCTTAAGCTTACCCTTGGCCTTACCCTTACCCTTAAGCTTACCCTTACCCTTACCCTTACCCTTACCCTTACCCTTACCCTTACCCTTACCCTTACACTTGCTTTTACCCTTAAGCTTACCCTTACCCTTACCCTTACCCTTACCCTTACCCTTACCCTTACCCTTAACCTTACCCTTACCCTTACCCTTACCCTTGCTTTTACCCTTAGGCTTACCCTTACCTTTACCCTTACCCTTACCCTTACCCTTACCCTTACCCTTACCCTTACCCTTACCCTTACCCTTGCTTTTACCCTTAAGCTTACCCTTACCCTTACCCTTACCCTTACCCTTACCCTTACCCTTACCCTTACCCTTACCCTTACCCCTACCCTTACCCTTACCCTTGCTTTTACCCTTAGGCTTACCCTTACCTTTACCCTCACCCTTACCCTTACCCTTACCCTTACCCTTACCCTTACCCTTGCTTTTACCCTTAAGCTTACCCTTACCCTTACCCTTACCCTTACCCTTACCCTTTCCCTTACCTTTACCCTTACCCTTTCCCTTGCTTTTACCCTTAAGCTTACCCTTACCCTTACCCTTACCCTTACCTTTACCCTTACCCTTACCCTTACCCTTACCCTTACCCTTGCTTTTACCCTTAAGCTTACCCTTACCCTCACCCTTACCCTTACCCTTACCCTTACCCTTACCCTTACCCTTACCCTTACCCTTACCCTTACCCTTACCCTTACCCTTACCCTTACCCTTATCCTTACCCTTACCCTTACCCTTGCTTTTACCCTTAAGCTTACCCTTACCCTTACCCTTACCCTTACCCTTACCCTTACCCTTACCCTTGCTTTTACCCTTAAGCTTACCCTTACCCTTACCCTTACCCTTACCCTTGCTTTTACCCTTAAGCTTACCCTTACCCTTACCCTTTTCCTTACCCTTAAGCTTAACCTTACCCTTACCCTTACCCTTACCCTTACCCTTACCCTTACCCTTACCCTTGCTTTTACCCTTAAGCTTACCCTTACCCTTACCCTTACCCTTACCCTTACACTTACCCTTACCCTTACCCTTACCCTTACCCTTACCCTTGCATTTACCCTTAGGCTTACCCTTACCTTTACCCTTACCCTTACCCTTACCCTTACCCTTACCCTTACCCTTACCCTTACCCTTACCCTTACCCTTGCTTTTACCCTTAAGCTTACCCTTACCCTTACCCTTACCCTTACCCTTACCCTTGCTTTAACCCTAAAGCTTACCCTTACCCTTACCCTTACCCTTACCCTTACCCTTACCCTTACCCTTACCCTTACCCTTACCCTTGCTTTTACCCTTAAGCTTACCCTTACCCTTACCCTTACCCTTACCCTTACCCTTACCCTTACCCTTACCCTTACCCTTGCTTTTACCCTTAAGCTTACCCTTACCCTTACCCTTACCCTTACCCTTACCCTTACCCTTACCCTTACCCTTACCCTTACCCTTACCCTTACCCTTACCCTTGCTTTTACCCTTAGGCTTATCCTTACCTTTACCCTTACCCTTACCCTTACCCTTACCCTTACCCTTACCCTTACCCTTACCCTTACCCTTGCTTTTACCCTTAAGCTTACCCTTACCCTTACCCTTACCCTTACCCTTACCCTTGCTTTTACCCTTAGGCTTACCCTTACCCTTACCCTTACCCTTGCTTTTACCCTTAAGCTTACCCTTACCCTTACCCTTACCCTTACCCTTACCCTTACCCTTACCCTTACCCTTACCCTTACCCTTACCCTTACCCTTACCCTTACCCTTACCCTTACCCTTACCCTTACCCTTACCCTTACCCTTACCCTTACCCTTACCCTTACCCTTACCCTTACCCTTACCCTTACCCTTGCTTTTACCCTTAGGCTTACCCTTACCTTTACCCTTACCCTTACCCTTACCCTTACCCTTACCCTTACCCTTGCTTTTACCCTTAAGCTTACCCTTACCCTTACCCTTACCCTTACCCTTACCCTTACCCTTGCTTTTACCCTTAAGCTTACCCTTACCCTTACCCTTACCCTTACCCTTACCCTTACCCTTACCCTTACCCTTACCCTTACCCTTACCCTTACCCTCACCCTTACCCTCACCCTTGCTTTTACCCTTAAGCTCACCCTTACCCTTACCCTTACCCTTACCCTTACCCTTACCCTTGCTTTTACCCTTAAGCTTACCCTTACCCTTACCCTTACCCTTACCCTTACCCTTACCCTTACCCTTACCCTTGCTTTTACCCTTAGGCTTACCCTTACCCTTACCCTTACCCTTACCCTTGCTTTTACCCTTAAGCTTACCCTTACCCTTACCCTTACCCTTACCCTTACCCTTACCCTTGCTTTTACCCTTAGGCTTACCCTTACCTTTACCCTTACCCTTACCCTTACCCTTACCCTTACCCTTACCCTTACCCTTACCCTTACCCTTGCTTTTACCCTTAAGCTTACCCTTACCCTTACCCTTACCCTTACCCTTACCCTTACCCTTACCCTTACCCTTACCCTTACCCTTACCCTTACCCTTACCCTTACCCTTACCCTTACCCTCACCCTTACTTTTACCCTTAAGCTTACCCTTACCCTTACCCTTACCCTTACCCTTACCCTTACCCTTACCCTTACCCTTGCTTTTACCCTTAAGCTTACCCTTACCCTTACCCTTACCCTTACCCTTAAGCTTACCCTTACCCTTACCCTTACCCTTACCCTTACCCTTACCCTTACCCTTACCCTTACCCTTACCCTTGCTTTTACCCTTAAGCTTACACTTACCCTTACCCTTACCCTTACCCTTACCCTTACCCTTGCTTTTACCCTTAAGCTTACCCTTACCCTTACCCTTACCCTTACCCTTAAGCTTACCCTTACCCTTACCCTTACCCTTACCCTTACCCTTACCCTTACCCTTACCCTTACCCTTACCCTTACCCTTGCTTTTACCCTTAAGCTTACCCTTACCCTTACCCTTACCCTTACCCTTAAGCTTACCCTTACCCTTACCCTTACCCTTACCCTTACCCTTGCTTTTACCCTTAAGCTTACCCTTACCCTTACCCTTACCCTTAAGCTTACCCTTACCCTTACCCTTACCCTAACCCTTACCCTTACCCTTACCCTTACCCTTACCCTTGCTTTTACCCTTAAGCTTACCCTTACCCTTACCCTTACCCTTACCCTTAAGCTTACCCTTACCCTTACCCTTACCCTTACCCTTACCCTTACCCTTACCCTTACCCTTACCCTTGCTTTTACCCTTAAGCTTACCCTTACCCTTACCCTTACCCTTACCCTTACCCTTACCTTTACCCTTACCCTTACCCTTACCCTTACCCTTACCCTTACCCTTACCCTTGCTTTAACCCTTAAGCTTACCCTTACCCTCACCCTTACCCTTACCCTTACCCTTGCTTTTACCCTTAAGCTTACCCTTACCCTTACCCTTACCCTTATTTCACCCTTAGGCTTACCCTTACCCTTACCCTTACCCTTACCCTTGCTTTTACCCTTAAGCTTACCCTTACCCTTACCCTTACCCTTACCCTTACCCTTACCCTTACCCTTACCCTTACCCTTACCCTTACCCTTACCTTTACCCTTACCCTTGCTTTTACCCTTAGGCTTACCCTTACCTTTACCCTTACCCTTACCCTTACCCTTACCCTTACCCTTACCCTTACCCTTACCCTTACCCTTACCCTTACCCTTACCCTTACCCTTACCCTTACCCTTGCTTTTACCCTTAAGCTTACCCTTACCCTTACCCTTACCCTTACCCTTACCCTTAACCTTACCCTTGCTTTTACCCTTAAGCTTACCCTTACCCTTACCCTTACCCTCACCCTTACCCTTACCCTTACCCTTGCTTATACCCTTAAGCTTACCCTTACCCTTACCCTTACCCTTACCCTTACCCTTACCCTTACCCTTACCCTTACCCTTGCTTTTACCCTTAGGCTTACCCTTACCTTTACCCTTACCCTTACCCTTACCCTTACCCTTGCTTTTACCCTCAAGCTTACCCTTACCCTTACCCTTACCCTTACCCTAACCCTTACCCTTGCTTTTACCCTTAAGCTTACCCTTACCCTTACCCTTACCCTTACCCTTACCCTTACCCTTACCCTTACCCTTGCTTTTACCCTTAAGCTTACCCTTACCCTTACCCTTACCCTTACCCTTACCCTTACCCTTACCCTTACCCTTACCCTTACCCTTACCCTTGCTTTTACCCTTTAGCTTACCCTTACCCTTACCCTTACCCTTACCCTTACCCTTACCCTTACCCTTGCTTTTACCCTAAGGCTTACCCTTACCTTTACCCTTACCCTTACCCTTACCCTTGCTTTTACCCTTAAGCTTACACTTACCCTTACCCTTACCCTTACCCTTACCCTTACCCTTGCTTTTACCCTTAAGCTTACCCTTACCCTTACCCTTACCCTTACCCTTACCCTTACCCTTACCCTTACCCTTACCCTTGCTTTTACCCTTAACCTTACCCTTGCTTTTACCCTTAGGCTTACCCTTACCCTTACCCTTACCCTCACCCTTACCCTTGCTTTTACCCTTAAGCTTACCCTTACCCTTACCCTTACCCTTACTCTTACCCTTACCCCTACCCTTACCCTTGCTTTTACCCTTAAGCTTACCCTTACCCTTACCCTTACCCTTACCCTTACCCTTACCCTTACCCTTACCCTTACCCTTACCCTTACCCTTACCCTTACCCTTACCCTTACCCTTACCCTTACCCTTACCCTTACCCTTACCCTTACCCTTACCCTTGCTTTTACCCTTAAGCTTACCCTTACCCTTACCCTTACCCTTACCCTTACCCTTACCCTTACCCTTACCCTTACCCTTACCCTTACCCTTGCTTTTACCCTTAAGCTTACCCTTACCCTTACCCTTACCCTTACCCTTACCCTTACCCTTACCCTTACCCTTACCCTTACCCTTACCCTTACCCTTACCCTTACCCTTACCGTTACCCATACCCTTGCTTTTACCCTTAGGCTTACCCTTACCTTTACCCTTACCCTTACCCTTACCCTTACCCTTACCCTTACCCTTACCCTTACCCTTACCCTTGCTTTTACCCTTAAGCTTACCCTTACCCTTACCCTTACCCTTACCCTTACCCTTACCCTTACCCTTGCTTTTACCCTTAAGCTTACCCTTACCCTTACCCTTACCCTTACCCTTACCCTTGCTTTTACCCTTAGGCTTACCCTTACCCTTACCCTTAACCTTACCCTTACCCTTACCCTTACCCTTACCCTTACCCTTACCCTTACCCTTACCCTTACCCTTACCCTTACCCTTACCCTTACCCTTACCCTTACCCTTACCCTTACCCTTACCCTCACCCTTGCTTTTACCCTTAAGCTTACCCTTACCCTTACCCTTACCCTTACCCTTACCCTTACCCTTACCCTTACCCTTACCCTTACCCTTACCCTTGCTTTTACCCTTAAGCTTACCCTTACCCTTACCCTTACCCTTACCCTTGCTTTTACCCTTAAGCTTACCCTTACCCTTACCCTTACCCTTACCCTTACCCTTACCCTTACCCTTACCCTTACCCTTGCTTTTACCCTTAAGCTTACCCTTACCCTTACCCTTACCCTTACCCTTACCCTTACCCTTGCTTTTACCCTTAAGCTTACCCTTACCCTTACCCTTACCCTTACCCTTACCCTTACCCTTACCCTTACCCTTACCCTTACCCTTACCCTTACCCTTACCCTTACCCTTACCCTTACCCTTACCCTTGCTTTTACCCTTAGGCTTACCCTTACCTTTACCCTTACCCTTACCCTTACCCTTACCCTTACCCTTACCCTTGCTTTTACCCTTAAGCTTACCCTTACCCTTACCCTTACCCTTACCCTTACCCTTACCCTTGCTTTTACCCTTAAGCTTACCCTTACCCTTACCCTTACCCTTACCCTTACCCTTGCTTTTACCCTTAGGCTTACCCTTACCCTTACCCTTACCCTTACCCTTGCTTTTACCCTTAAGCTTACCCTTACACTTACCCTTACCCTTACCCTTACCCTTACCCTTACCCTTACCCTTACCCTTACCCTTACCCTTACCCTTGCTTTTACCCTTAGGCTTACCCTTACCTTTACCCTTACCCTTACCCTTACCCTTACCCTTACCCTTACCCTTACCCTTACCCTTACCCTTACCCTTACCCTTACCCTTACCCTTACCCTTGCTTTTACCCTTAAGCTTACCCTTACCCTTACCCTTACCCTTACCCTTACCATTGCTTTTACCCTTAAGCTTACCCTTACCCTTACCCTTACCCTTACCCTTACCCTCACCCTTACCCTTACCCTTACCCTTGCTTATACCCTTAAGCTTACCCTTACCCTTACCCTTACCCTTACCCTTACCCTTACCCTTACCCTTACCCTTACCCTTACCCTTGCTTTTACCCTTAGGCTTACCCTTACCTTTACCCTTACCCTTACCCTTACCCTTACCCTTACCCTTACCCTTACCCTTACCCTTACCCTTACCCTTACCCTTGCTTTTACCCTTAAGCTTACCCTTACCCTTACCCTTACCCTTACCCTTACCCTAACCCTTACCCTTGCTTTTACCCTTTAGCTTACCCTTACCCTTACCCTTACACTTACCCTTACCCTTACCCTTACCCTTACCCTTACCCTTACCCTTACCCTTACCCTTACCCTTACCCTTACCCTTACCCTTACCCTTACCCTTGCTTTTACCCTTAAGCTTACCCTTACCCTTACCCTTACCCTTACCCTTACCCTTACCCTTACCCTTGCTTTTACCCTTAAGCTTACCCTTACCCTTACCCTTACCCTTACCCTTGCTTTTACCCTTAGGCTTACCCTTACCTTTAACCTTACCCTTACCCTTGCCCTTACCCTTACCCTTACCCTAACCCTTACCCTTACCCTTACCCTTACCCTTGCTTTTACCCATAAGCTCACCCTTACCCTTACCCTTACCCTTACCCTTACCCTTACCCTTACCCTTACCCTTGCTTTCACCCTTAAGCTTACCCTTACCCTTACCCTTACCCTTACCCTTACCCTTGCTTTTACCCTTAGGCTTACCCTTACCCTTACCCTTACCCTTACCCTTGCTTTCACCCTTAAGCTTACCCTTACCCTTACCCTTACTCTTACCCTTACCCTTACCCTTACCCTTACCCTTACCCTTACCCTTACCCTTGCTTTTACCCTTAGGCTTACCCTTACCTTTACCCTTACCCTAACCCTTACCCTTACCCTTACCCTTACCCTTACCCTTGCTTTTACCCTTAAGCTTACCCTCACCCTTACCCTTACCCTTACCCTTACCCTTACCCTTGCTTTTACCCTTAAGCTTACCCTTACCCTTACCCTTACCCTTACCCTTACCCTTACCCTTACCCTTACCCTTACCCTTACCCTTACCCTTACCCTTGCTTTTACCCTTAAGCTTACCCTTACCCTTACCCTTACCCTTACCCTTACCCTAACCCTTACCCTTGCTTTTACCCTTAAGCTTACCCTTACCCTTACCCTTACCCTTACCCTTACCTTTACCCTTACCCTTACCCTTACCCTTACCCTTACCCTTACCCTTACCCTTACCCTTACCCTTGCTTTTACCCTTAAGCTTACCCTTACCCTTACCCTTACCCTTACCCTTACCCTTACCCTTACCCTTACCCTTACCCTTACCCTTACCCTTACCCTTACCCTTACCCTTGCTTTTACCCTTAAGCTTACCCTTACCCTTACCCTTACCCTTACCCTTACCCTTACCCTTACCCTTACCCTTGCTTTTACCCTTAGGCTTACCCTTACCTTTACCCTTACCCTTACCTTTACCCTTACCCTTACCCTTACCCTTACCCTTACCCTTACCCTTACCCTTACCCTTACCCTTGCTTTTACCCTTAAGCTTACCCTTACCCTTACCCTTACCCTTACCCTTACCCTTACCCTTACCCTTGCTTTTACCCTTAAGCTTACCCTTACCCTTACCCTTACCCTTACCCTTACCCTTGCTTTTACCCTTAGGCTTACCCTTACCCTTACCCTTACCCTTACCCTTGCTTTTACCCTTAAGCTTACCCTTACACTTACCCTTACCCTTACCCTTACCCTTACCCTTACCCTTACCCTTACCCTTACCCTTACCCTTACCCTTGCTTTTACCCTTAGGCTTACCCTTACCTTTACCCTTACCCTTACCCTTACCCTTACCCTTACCCTTACCCTTACCCTTACCCTTACCCTTACCCTTACCCTTACCCTTACCCTTACCCTTACCCTTGCTTTTACCCTTAAGCTTACCCTTACCCTTACCCTTACCCTTACCCTTACCATTGCTTTTACCCTTAAGCTTACCCTTACCCTTACCCTTACCCTTACCCTTACCCTCACCCTTACCCTTACCCTTACCCTTGCTTATACCCTTAAGCTTACCCTTACCCTTACCCTTACCCTTACCCTTACCCTTACCCTTACCCTTACCCTTACCCTTACCCTTGCTTTTACCCTTAGGCTTACCCTTACCTTTACCCTTACCCTTACCCTTACCCTTACCCTTACCCTTACCCTTACCCTTACCCTTACCCTTACCCTTGCTTTTACCCTTAAGCTTACCCTTACCCTTACCCTTACCCTTACCCTTACCCTAACCCTTACCCTTGCTTTTACCCTTTAGCTTACCCTTACCCTTACCCTTACACTTACCCTTACCCTTACCCTTACCCTTACCCTTACCCTTACCCTTACCCTTACCCTTACCCTTACCCTTACCCTTACCCTTACCCTTGCTTTTACCCTTAAGCTTACCCTTACCCTTACCCTTACCCTTACCCTTACCCTTACCCTTACCCTTGCTTTTACCCTTAAGCTTACCCTTACCCTTACCCTTACCCTTACCCTTGCTTTTACCCTTAGGCTTACCCTTACCTTTACCCTTACCCTTACCCTTGCCCTTACCCTTACCCTTACCCTAACCCTTACCCTTACCCTTACCCTTACCCTTGCTTTTACCCATAAGCTCACCCTTACCCTTACCCTTACCCTTACCCTTACCCTTACCCTTACCCTTACCCTTGCTTTCACCCTTAAGCTTACCCTTACCCTTACCCTTACCCTTACCCTTACCCTTGCTTTTACCCTTAGGCTTACCCTTACCCTTACCCTTACCCTTACCCTTGCTTTCACCCTTAAGCTTACCCTTACCCTTACCCTTACTCTTACCCTTACCCTTACCCTTACCCTTACCCTTACCCTTACCCTTACCCTTGCTTTTACCCTTAGGCTTACCCTTACCTTTACCCTTACCCTAACCCTTACCCTTACCCTTACCCTTACCCTTACCCTTGCTTTTACCCTTAAGCTTACCCTCACCCTTACCCTTACCCTTACCCTTACCCTTACCCTTGCTTTTACCCTTAAGCTTACCCTTACCCTTACCCTTACCCTTACCCTTACCCTTACCCTTACCCTTACCCTTACCCTTACCCTTACCCTTACCCTTGCTTTTACCCTTAAGCTTACCCTTACCCTTACCCTTACCCTTACCCTTACCCTAACCCTTACCCTTGCTTTTACCCTTAAGCTTACCCTTACCCTTACCCTTACCCTTACCCTTACCTTTACCCTTACCCTTACCCTTACCCTTACCCTTACCCTTACCCTTACCCTTACCCTTACCCTTACCCTTGCTTTTACCCTTAAGCTTACCCTTACCCTTACCCTTACCCTTACCCTTACCCTTACCCTTACCCTTACCCTTACCCTTACCCTTACCCTTACCCTTACCCTTACCCTTGCTTTTACCCTTAAGCTTACCCTTACCCTTACCCTTACCCTTACCCTTACCCTTACCCTTACCCTTACCCTTGCTTTTACCCTTAGGCTTACCCTTACCTTTACCCTTACCCTTACCTTTACCCTTACCCTTACCCTTACCCTTACCCTTACCCTTACCCTTACCCTTACCCTTACCCTTGCTTTTACCCTTAAGCTTACCCTTACCCTTACCCTTACCCTTACCCTTACCCTTACCCTTGCTTTTACCCTTAAGCTTACCCTTACCCTTACCCTTACCCTTAACCTTACCCTTGCTTTTACCCTTAGGCTTACCCTTACCCTTACCCTTACCCTTACCCTTGCTTTTACCCTTAAGCTTACCCTTACCCTTACCCTTACTCTTACCCTTACCCTTACCCTTACCCTTACCCTTACCCTTACCCTTACCCTTACCCTTACCCTTACCCTTACCCTTACCCTTACCCTTACCCTTGCTTTTACCCTTAGGCTTACCCTTACCTTTACCCTTACCCTAACCCTTACCCTTACCCTTACCCTTACCCTTACCCTTGCTTTTACCCTTAAGCTTACCCTTACCCTTACCCTTACCCTTACCCTTACCCTTGCTTTTACCCTTAAGCTTACCCTTACCCTTACCCTTACCCTTACCCTTACCCTTACCCTTACCCTTACCCTTGCTTTTACCCTTAAGCTTACCCTTACCCTTACCCTTACCCTTACCCTCACCCTTACCCTTACCCTTACCCTTACCATTACCCTTATCCTTGCTTTTACCCTTAGGCTTACCCTTACCTTTACCCTTACCCTTACCCTTACCCTTACCCTTACCCTTGCTTTTACCCTTAAGCTTACCCTTACCCTTACCCTTACCCTTACCCTTAAGCTTACCCTTACCCTTACCCTTACCCTTACCCTTACCCTTACCCTTACCCTTACCCTTACCCTTACCCTTACCCTTACCCTTGCTTTTACCCTTAAGCTTACCCTTACCCTTACCCTTAACCTTACCCTTAACCTTACCCTTGCTTTTACCCTTAAGCTTACCCTTACCCTTACCCTTACCCTTACCCTTAAGCTTTCCCTTACCCTTACCCTTACCCTTACCCTTACCCTTACCCTTACCCTTACCCTTACCCTTACCCTTACCCTTACCCTTACCCTTACCCTTACCCTTACCCTTAAGCTTTCCCTTACCCTTACCCTTACCCTTACCCTTACCCTTACCCTTACCCTTACCCTTACCCTTACCCTTACCCTTACCCTTACCCTTACCCTTACCCTTACCCTTGCTTTTACCCTTAAGCTTACCCTTACCCTTACCCTTACCCTTACCCTTAAGCTTACCCTTACCCTTACCCTTACCCTTACCCTTACCCTCACCCTTACCCTTACCCTTGCTTTTACCCTTAAGCTTACCCTTACCCTTACCCTTACCCTTACCCTTAAGCTTACCCTTACCCTTACCCTTACCCTTACCCTTACCCTTACCCTTGCTTTTACCCTTAAGCTTACCCTTACCCTTACCCTTACCCTTAAGCTTACCCTTACCCTTACCCTTACCCTTACCCTTAC
The DNA here is from genome assembly GCA_958510865.1 of Myrrha octodecimguttata. Taxonomy (NCBI): domain Eukaryota; kingdom Metazoa; phylum Arthropoda; class Insecta; order Coleoptera; family Coccinellidae; genus Myrrha; species Myrrha octodecimguttata. Next base: position 50,001 of record CAUEHS010000792.1, read on the forward strand.
CCTTACCCTTACCCTTACCCTTACCCTTACCCTTACCCTTGCTTTTACCTTTAAGCTTACCCTTACCCTTACCCTTACCCTTACCCTTGCTTTTACCCTTAAGCTTACCCTTACCCTTACCCTTACCCTTAAGCTTACCCTTACCCTTACCCTTACCCTTACCCTTACCCTTACCCTTACCCTTACCCTTACCCTTACCCTTAACCTTACCCTTGCTTTTACCCTTAAGCTTACCCTTACCCTTACCCTTAACCTTACCCTTACCCTTAACCTTACCCTTACCCTTACCCTTACCCTTACCCTTACCCTTACCCTTGCTTTTACCCTTAGGCTTACCCTTACCTTTACCCTTACCCTTACCCTTACCCTTACCCTTACCCTTACCCTTACCCTTACCCTTACCCTTACCCTTACCCTTACCTTTACCCTTACCCTTGCTTTTACCCTTAAGCTTACCCTTACCCTTACCCTTACCCTTACCCTTACCCTTACTCTTGCTTTTACCCTTAAGCTTACCCTTACCCTTACCCTTACCCTTACCCTTACCCTTACCCTTGCTTTTACCCTTAGGCTAACCCTTACCCTTTCCCTTACCCTTACCCTTGCTTTTACCCTTAAGCTTACCCTTACCCTTACCCTTACCCTAACCCTTACCCTTACCCTTACCCTTACCCTTACCCTTACCCTTACCCTTACCCTTACCCTTACCCTAACCCTTACCCTTACCCTTACCCTTACCCTTGCTTTTACCCTTAGGCTTACCCTTACCTTTACCCTTACCCTTACCCTTACCCTTACCCTTACCCTTGCTTTTACCCTTAAGCTTACCCTTACCCTTACCCTTACCCTTACCCTTACCCTTACCCTTACCCTTACCCTTACCCTTACCCCCACCCTTGCTTTTACCCTTAGGCTTACCCTTACCCTTACCCTTACCCTTACCCTTGCTTTTACCCTTAAGCTTACCCTTACCCTTACCCTTACCCTTACTCTTACCCTTACCCTTACCCTTACCCTTACCCTTGCTTTTACCCTTAGGCTTACCCTTACCTTTACCCTTACCCTTACCCTTACCCTTAACCTTACCCTTACCCTTACCCTTACCCTTACCCTTGCTTTTACCCTTAAGCTAACCCTTACCCTTACCCTTACCCTAACCCTTACCCTTACCCTTGCTTTTACCCTTAAGCTCACCCTTACCCTTACCCTTACCCTTACCCTTACACTTACCCTTACCCTGACCCTTACCCTTGCTTTTACCCTTAAGCTTACCCTTACCCTTACCCTTACCCTTACCCTTACCCTTACCCTTACCCTTACCCTTAAGCTTACCCTTACCCTAACCCTTACACTTACCCTTACCCTTACCCTTACCCTTGCTTTTACCCTTAAGCTTACCCTTACCCTTTCCCTTACCCTTACCCTTACCCTTGCTTTTACCCTTAAGCTTACCCTTACCCTTACCCTTACCCTTACCCTTAAGCTTACCCTTACCCTTACCCTTACCCTTACCCTTACCCTTACCCTCGCTTTTACCCTTAAGCTTACCCTTACCCTTACCCTTACCCTTACCCTAACCCTTACCCTTAACCTTACCCTTACCCTTAC
>CAUEHS010000793.1:0-23373 GCA_958510865.1 Myrrha octodecimguttata
AAGGGTAAGCTTGAGGGTAAAAGCAAGGGTAAGGGTAAGGGTGAGGGTAAGGGTAAGGGTAAGGGTAAGGGTAAAGGTAAGGGTAAGCCTAAGAGTAAAAGCAAGGGTAAGGGTAAGGGTAAGGGTAAGGGTAAGGGTAAGGGTAAGGGTAAGGGTAAGGGTAAGGGTAAGGGTAAGCTTAAGGGTAAAAGCAAGGGTAAGGATAAGGGTAAGGGTAAGGGTAAGGGTAAGGGTAAGGGTAAGGGTAAGGGTAAGGGTAAGCTTAAGGGTAAAAGCAAGGGTAAGGGTAAGGGTAAGGGTAAGGGTAAGGGTAAGGGTAAGGGTAAGGGTAAGGGTAAGGGTAAGCTTAAGGGTAAAAGCATGGGTAAGGGTTAGGGTAAGGGTAAGGGTAAGGGTAAGGGTAAGGGTAAGCTTAAGGGTAAAAGCAAGGGTAAGGGTAAGGGTAAGGGTAAGGGTAAGGGTAAGGGTAAGGGTAAGGGTAAAGGTAAGGGTAAGCCTAAGGGTAAAAGCAAGGGTAAGGGTAAGGGTAAGGGTAAGGGTAAGGGTAAGGGTAAGGGTAAGGGTAAGGGTAAGGGTAAGGGTAAGGGTAAGGGTAAGGGTAAGGGTAAGGGTAAGCTTAAGGGTATAAGCAAGGGTAAGGGTAAGGGTAAGGGTGAGGGTAAGGGTAAGGGTAAGGGTAAGGGTAAGCTTAAGGGTAAAAGCAAGGGTAAGGGTAAGGGTAAGGGTAAGGGTAAGGGTAAGGGTAAGGGTAAGGGTAAGCTTAAGGGTAAAAGCAAGGGTAAGGGTAAGGGTAAGGGTAAGGGTAAGGGTAAGGGTAAGGGTAAGGGTAAGGGTAAGGGTAAGGGTAAGGGTAAAGGTAAGGTTATGCCTAAGGGTAAAAGCAAGGGTAAGGGTAAGGGTAAGGGTAAGGGTAAGGGTAAGGGTAAGGGTAAGGGTAAGGGTAAGGGTAAGGGTAAGGGTAAGGGTAAGGGTAAGGGTAAGGGTAAGGGTAAGGGTAAGGGTAAGGGTAAGCTTAAGGGTAAAAGCAAGGGTAAGGGTAAGGGTAAGGGTAAGCCTAAGGGTAAAAGCAAGGGTAAGGGTAAGGGTAAGGGTAAGGGTAAGGGTAAGCTTAAGGGTAAAAGCAAGGGTAAGGGTAAGGGTAAGGGTAAGGGTAAGGGTAAGGGTAAGGGTAAGCTTAAGGGTAAAAGCAAGGGTAAGGGTAAGGGTAAGGGTAAGGGTTAGGGTAAGGGTAAGGGTAAGGGTAAGGGTAAAGGTAAGGGTAAGCCTAAGGGTCAAAGCAAGGGTAAGGGTAAGGGTAAGGGTAAGGGTAAGGGTAAGGGTAAGGGTAAGGGTAAGGGTAAGGGAAAGGGTAAGCTTAAGGGTAAAAGCAAGGGTAAGGGTAAGGGTAAGGGTAAGGGTAAGGGTAAGGGTAAGGGTAAGGGTAAGGGTAAGGGTAAGGGTAAGCTTAAGGGTAAGGGTAAGGGTAAGGGTAAGGGTAAGCCTAAGGGTAAAAGCAAGGGTAAGTGTAAGGGTAAGGGTAAGGGTAAGGGTAAGCTTAAGGGTAAAAGCAAGGGTAAGGGTAAGGGTAAGGGTAAGGGTAAGGGTAAGGGTAAGCTTAAGGGTAAAAGCAAGGGTAAGGATAAGGGTAAGGGTAAGGGTAAGGGTAAGGGTAAGGGTAAGGGTAAGGGTAAGGGTAAGGGTAAGGGTAAGCTTAAGGGTAAAAGCAAGGGTAAGGGTAAGGGTAAGGGTAAGGGTAAGGGTAAGGGTAAGCTTAAGGGTAAAAGCAAGGGTAAGGGTAAGGGTAAGGGTAAGGGTAAGGGTAAGGGTAAGGCTAAAGGTAAGGGTAAGCCTAAGGGTAAAAGCAAGGGTAAGGGTAAGGGTAAGGGAAAGGGTAAGAGTAAGGGTAAGGTTAAGGGTAAGGGTAAAGGTAAGGGTAAGGGTAAGCTTAAGGGTAAAAGCAAGGGTAAGGGTAAGGGTAAGGGTAAGGGTAAGAGTAAGGGTAAGGGTAAGGGTAAGCTTAAGGGTAAAAGCAAGGGTAAGGGTAAGGGTAAGGGTAAGGGTAAGGGTAAGGGTAAGGGTAAGGGTAAGGGTAAGGGTAAGGGTAAGGGTAAGGGTAAGCTTAAGGGTAAAAGCAAGGCTAAGGGTAAAGGTAAGGGTAAGGGTAAGGGTAAGGGTAAGGGTAAGGGTAAGGGTAAGGGTAAGGGTAAGGGTAAGGGTAAGCTTAAGGGTAAAAGCAAGGGTAAGGGTAAGGGTAAGGGTAAGGGTAAGGGTAATGGTAAGGGTAAAGGTAAGGGTAAGCCTAAGGGTAAAAGCAAGGGTAAGGGTAAGGGTAAGGGTAAGGGTAAGGGTAAGGTTAAGGGTAAGGGTTAGGGTAAGGGTAAGGGTAAGGGTAAGGGTAAGCTTAAGGGTAAAAGCAAGGGTAAGGGTAAGGGTAAGGGTAAGGGTAAGGGTAAGGGTAAGGGTAAGCTTAAGGGTAAGGGTAAGGGTAAGGGTAAGGGTAAGCTTAAGGGTAAAAGCAAGGGTAAGGGTAAGGGTAAGGGTAAGGGTAAGGGTAAGCTTAAGGGTAAAAGCAAGGGTAAGGGTAAGGGTAAGGGTAAGGGTAAGGGTAAGGGTAAGGGTAAGCTTAAGGGTAAAAGCAAGGGTAAGGGTAAGAGTAAGGGTAAGGGTAAGGGTAAGGGTAAGGGTAAGGGTAAGGGTAAGGGTGAGCTTAAGGGTAAAAGCAAGGGTAAGGGTAAGGGTAAGGGTAAAGGTAAGGGTAAGAGTAAGGGTAAGGGTAAGGGTAAGGGTAAGGGTAAGGGTAAGGGTAAGGGTAAGGGTAAGCTTAAGGGTAAAAGCAAGGGTAAGGGTAAGGGTAAGGGTAAGGGTAAGGGTAAGGGTAAGGGTAAGGGTAAGGGTAAGGGTAAGGGTAAGGGTAAGGGTAAAGGTAAGGGTAAGCCTAAGGGTAAAAGCAAGGGTAAGGGTAAGGGTAAGGGTAAGGGTAAGAGTAAGGGTAAGGGTAAGGGTAAGGGTAAGCTTAAGGGTAAAAGCAAGGGTAAGGGTAAGGGTAAGGGTAAGGGTAAGCCTAAGGGTAAAAGCAAGGGTAAGGGTAAGGGTAAGGGTAAGGGTAAGCTTAAGGGTAAAAGCAAGGGTGAGGGTAAGGGTAAGGGTAAGGGTAAGGGTAAGGGTAAGCTTAAGGGTAAAAGCAAGGGTGAGGGTAAGGGTAAGGGTAAGGGTAAGGGTAAGGGTAAGGGTAAGGGTAAGGGTAAGGGTAAGGGTAAGCTTAAGGGTAAAAGCAAGGGTAAGGGTAAGGGTAAGGGTAAGGGTAAGGGTAAGGGTAAGGGTAAGGGTAAGCTTAAGGCTAAAAGCAAGGGTAAGGGTAAGGGTAAGGGTAAGGGTAAGGGTAAAGGTAAGGGTAAGCCTAAGGGTAAAAGCAAGGGTAAGGGTAAGGGTAAGGGTAAGGGTAAGGGTAAGGGTAAGGGTAAGGGTAAGGGTAAGTGTAAGGGTAAGGGTAAGGGTAAGGGTAAGGGTAAGGGTAAGGGTAAGCTTAAGGTTAAAAGCAAGGGTAAGGGTAAGGGTAAGGGTAAGGGTAAGCCTAAGGGTAAAAGCAAGGGTAAGGGTAAGGGTAAGGGTAAGGGTAAGGGTAAGCTTAAGGGTAAAAGCAAGGGTAAGGGTAAGGGTAAGGGTAAGGGTAAGGGTTAGGGTAAGGGTAAGCTTGAGGGTAAAAGCAAGGGTAAGGGTAAGGGTAAGGGTAAGGGTAAGGGTAAGGGTAAGGGTAAGGGTAAGGGTAAGGGTAAAGGTAAGGGTAAGCCTAAGGGTAAAAGCAAGGGTAAGGGTAAGGGTAAGGGTAAGGGTAAGGGTAAGGGTATGGGTAAGGGTAAGGGTAAGCTTAAGGGTAAGGGTAAGGGTAAGGGTAAGGGTAAGCTTAAGGGTAAAAGCAAGGGTAAGGGTAAGGGTAAGGGTAAGGGTAAGCTTAAGGGTAAAAGCAAGGGTAAGGGTAAGGGTAAGGGTAAGGGTAAGGGTAAGGGTAAGGGTAAGGGTAAGGGTAAGCTTAAGGGTAAGGGTAAGGGTAAGGGTAAGGGTAAGCTTAAGGGTAAAAGCAAGGGTAAGGGTAAGGGTAAGGGTAAGGGTAAGGGTAAGCTTAAGGGTAAGGGTAAGGGTAAGGGTAAGGGTAAGCTTAAGGGTAAAAGCAAGGGTAAGGTTAATGGTAAGGGTAAGGGTAAGGGTAAGGGTAAGGGTAAGCTTAAGGGTAAGGGTAAGGGTAAGGGTAAGGGTAAGCTTAAGGGTAAAAGCAAGGGTAAGGGTAAGGGTAAGGGTAAGGGTAAGGGTAAGGGTAAGGGTAAGGGTAAGGGTAAGGGTAAGGGTAAGGGTAAGGGTAAGGGTAAGGGTAAGCTTAAGGGTAAGGGTAAGGGTAAGGGTAAGCTTAAGGGTAAAAGCAAGGGTAAGGGTAAGGGTAAGGGTAAGGGTAAGGGTAAGGGTAAGCTTAAGGGTAAAAGCAAGGGTAAGGGTAAGGGTAAGGGTAAGGGTAAGGGTAAGGGTAAGGGTAAGGGTAAGGGTAAGGGTAAGGGTAAGGGTAAGGGTAAGCTTAAGGGTAAGGGTAAGGGTAAGGGTAAGCTTAAGGGTAAAAGCAAGGGTAAGGGTAAGGGTAAGGGTAAGGGTAAGGGTAAGGGTAAAGGTAAGGGTAAGCCTAAGGGTAAAAGCAAGGGTAAGGGTAAGGGTAAGGGTAAGGGTAAGGGTAAGGGTAATGGTAAGGGTAAGGGTAAGCTTAAGGGTAAAAGCAAGGGTAAGGGTAAGGGTAAGGGTAAGGTTAAGGGTAAGGGTAAGGGTAAGGGTAAGGGTAAGCTTAAGGGTAAAAGCAAGGGTAAGGGTAAGGGTAAGGGTAAGGGTAAGGGTAAGGGTAAGGGTAGGGGTAAGGGTAAGGGTAAGGGTAAGCTTAAGGGTAAAAGCAAGGGTAAGGGTAAGGGTAAGGGTAAGGGTAAGGGTTAGGGTAAGGGTAAAGGTAAGGGTAAGCCTAAGGGTAAAAGCAAGGGTAAGGGTAAGGGTAAGGGTAAGGGTAAGGGTAAGGGTAAGGGTAAGGGTAAGGGTAAGAGTAAGGGTAAGGGTAAGGGTAAGCTTAAGGGTAAAAGCAAGGGTAAGGGTAAGGGTAAAGGTAAGGGTAAGCCTAAGGGTAAAAGCAAGGGTAAGGGTAAGGTTAAGGGTAAGGGTAAGGGTAAGCTTAAGGGTAAAAGCAAGGGTAAGGGTAAGGGTAAGGGTAAGGGTAAGGGTAAGGGTAAGCTTGAGGGTAAAAGCAAGGGTAAGGGTAAGGGTGAGGGTAAGGGTAAGGGTAAGGGTAAAAGCAAGGGTAAGGGTAAGGGTGGGGGTAAGGGTAAGGGTAAGGGTAAAAGCAAGGGTAAGGGTAAGGGTAAGGGTAAGGGTAAGGGTAAGGGTAAGGGTAAGGGTAAGGGTAAGGGTAAGGGTAAGGGTAAGGGTAAGGGTAAGGGTAAGCTTAAGGGTATAAGCAAGGGTAAGGGTAAGGGTAAGGGTGAGGGTAAGGGTAAGGGTAAGGGTGAGGGTAAGGGTAAGGGTAAGGGTAAGGGTAAGCTTAAGGGTAAAAGCAAGGGTAAGGGTAAGGGTAAGGGTAAGGGTAAGGGTAAGGGTAAGGGTAAGGGTAAGGGTAAGCTTAAGGGTAAAAGCAAGGGTAAGGGTAAGGGTAAGGGTAAGGGTAAGGGTAAGGGTAAGGGTAAGGGTAAGGGTAAGGGTAAGGGTAAAGGTAAGGTTATGCCTAAGGGTAAAAGCAAGGGTAAGGGTAAGGGTAAGGGTAAGGGTAAGGTTAAGGGTAAGGGTAAGGGTAAGGGTAAGGGTAAGGGTAAGGGTAAGGGTAAGGGTAAGCTTAAGGGTAAAAGCAAGGGTAAGGGTAAGGGTAAGGGTAAGGGTAAGCCTAAGGGTAAAAGCAAGGGTAAGGGTAAGGGTAAGGGTAAGGGTAAGGGTAAGGGTAAGCTTAAGGGTAAAAGCAAGGGTAAGGGTAAGGGTAAGGGTAAGGGTAAGGGTAAGGGTAAGGGTAAGCTTAAGGGTAAAAGCAAGGGTAAGGGTAAGGGTAAGGGTAAGGGTAAGGGTAAGGGTAAGGGTAAGGGTAAAGGTAAGGGTAAGCCTAAGGGTCAAAGCAAGGGTAAGGGTAAGGGTAAGGGTAAGGGTAAGGGTAAGGGTAAGGGTAAGGGTAAGGGTAAGGGTAAGCTTAAGGGTAAAAGCAAGGGTAAGGGTAAGGGTAAGGGTAAGGGTAAGGGTAAGGGTAAGGGTAAGGGTAAGGGTAAGGGTAAGGGTAAGGGTAAGGGTAAGCTTAAGGGTAAGGGTAAGGGTAAGGGTAATGGTGAGCCTAAGGGTAAAAGCAAGGGTAAGTGTAAGGGTAAGGGTAAGGGTAAGGGTAAGCTTAAGGGTAAAAGCAAGGGTAAGGGTAAGGGTAAGGGTAAGGGTAAGGGTAAGGGTAAGCTTAAGGGTAAGGGTAAGGGTAAGGGTAAGCCTAAGGGTAAAAGCAAGGGTAAGTGTAAGGGTAAGGGTAAGGGTAAGGGTAAGCTTAAGGGTAAAAGCAAGGGTAAGGGTAAGGGTAAGGGTAAGGGTGAGGGTAAGGGTAAGGGTAAGCTTAAGGGTAAAAGCAAGGGTAAGGGTAAGGGTAAGGGAAAGGGTAAGAGTAAGGGTAAGGTTAAGGGTAAGGGTAAAGGTAAGGGTAAGGGTAAGCTTAAGGGTAAAAGCAAGGGTAAGGGTAAGGGTAAGGGTAAGGGTAAGAGTAAGGGTAAGGGTAAGGGTAAGCTTAAGGGTAAAAGCAAGGGTAAGGGTAAGGGTAAGGGTAAGGGTAAGGGTAAGGGTAAGGGTAAGGGTAAGGGTAAGGGTAAGCTTAAGGGTAAAAGCAAGGGTAAGGGTAAGGGTAAGGGTAAGGGTAAGGGTAAGGGTAAGGGTAAGGGTAAGGGTAAGGGTAAGGGTAAGGGTAAGGGTAAGGGTAAGCTTAAGGGTAAAAGCAAGGGTAAGGGTAAGGGTAAGGGTAAGGGTAAGGGTAAGGGTAATGGTAAGGGTAAAGGTAAGGGTAAGCCTAAGGGTAAAAGCAAGGGTAAGGGTAAGGGTAAGGGTAAGGGTAAGGGTAAGGTTAAGGGTAAGGGTTAGGGTAAGGGTAAGGGTAAGGGTAAGGGTAAGCTTAAGGGTAAAAGCAAGGGTAAGGGTAAGGGTAAGGGTAAGGGTAAGTTTAAGGGTAAGGGTAAGCTTGAGGGTAAGGGTAAGGGTAAGGGTAAGGGTAAGCTTAAGGGTAAAAGCAAGGGTAAGGGTAAGGGTAAGGGTAAGGGTAAGCTTAAGGGTAAAAGCAAGGGTAAGGGTAAGGGTAAGGGTAAGGGTAAGGGTAAGGGTAAGGGTAAGCTTAAGGGTAAGGGTAAGGGTAAGGGTAAGGGTAAGCTTAAGGGTAAAAGCAAGGGTAAGGGTCAGGGTAAGGGTAAGTGTAAGGGTAAGGGTAAGGGTAAGGGTAAGGGTGAGCTTAAGGGTAAAAGCAAGGGTAAGGGTAAGGTTAAGGGTAAGGGTAAGGGTAAGGGTAAGGGTAAGGGTTAGCTTAAGGGTAAAAGCAAGGGTAAGGGTAAGGGTAAGGGTAAGGGTAAGGGTAAGGGTAAGGGTAAGGGTAAGGGTAAGGGTAAGGGTAAAGGTAAGGGTAAGCCTAAGGGTAAAAGCAAGGGTAAGGGTAAGGGTAAGGGTAAGGGTAAGAGTAAGGGTAAGGGTAAGGGTAAGTGTAAGCTTAAGGGTAAAAGCAAGGGTAAGGGTGAGGGTAAGGGTGAGGGTAAGCCTAAGGGTAAAAGCAAGGGTAAGGGTAAGGGTAAGGGTAAGGGTAAGGGTAAGCTTAAGGGTAAAAGCAAGGGTAAGGGTAAGGGCTTTTACCCTTAGGCTTACCCTTACCTTTTCCCTTACCATTACCCTTACCCTTACCCTTACCCTTACCCTTACCCTTACCCTTGCTTTTACCCTTACCCTTACCCTTACCCTTACCCTTACCCTTACCCTTACCCTTACCCTTACCCTTACCCTTACCCTTACCCTTACCCTTACCCTTACCCTTGCTTTTACCCTTAAGCTTACCCTTACCCTTACCCTTACCCTTACCCTTACCCTTACCCTTACCCTTACCCTTGCTTTTACCCTTAAGCTTACCCTTACCCTTACCCTTACTCTTACCCTTACCCTTACCCTTACCCTTACCCTTGCTTTTACCCTTAAGCTTACCCTTACCCTTACCTTCACCCTTACCCTTACCCTTACCCTTACCCTTACCCTTACCCTTACCCTTAACCTTACCCTTGCTTTTACCCTTAGGCTTACCCTTACCTTTAGCCTTACCCTTACCCTAACCCTTACCCTTACCCTTACCGTTGCTTTTACCCTTAAGCTTACCCTTACCCTTACCCTTACCCTTACCCTTACCCTTACCCTTACCCTTACCCTTACCCTTGCTTTTACCCTTAAGCTTACCCTTACCCTTACCCTTACCCTTACACTTACCCTTGCTTTTACCCTTAGGCTTACCCTTACCCTTACCCTTACCCTTACCCTTAAGCTTACCCTTACCCTTACCCTTACCCTTACCCTTACCCTTACCCTTACCCTTACCCTTACCCTTACCCTTACCCTTGCTTTTACCCTTAAGCTTACCCTTACCCTTACCCTTACCCTTACCCTTACCCTTACCCTTACCCTTACCCTTACCCTTACCCTTAACCTTGCTTTGACCCTTAGGCTTACCCTTACCTTTACCCTTACCCTTACCCTTACCCTTACCCTTACCCTTACCCTTACCCTTACCCTTACCCTTACCCTTGCTTTTACCCTTAAGCTTACCCTTACCTTTACCCTTACCCTTACCCTTACCCTTACCCTTACCCTTACCCTTACCCTTACCCTTACCCTTACCCTTGCTTTTACCCTTAAGCTTACCCTTACCCTTACCCTTACCCTTACCCTTACCCTTGCTTTTACCCTTAGGCTTACCCTTACCCTAACCCTTACCCTTACCCTTGCTTTTACGCTTGAGCTTACCCTTACCCTTACCCTTACCCTTACCCTTACCCTTACCCTTACCCTTACCCTTACCCTTACCCTTACCCTTACCCTTACCCTTACCCTTACCCTTACCCTTGCTTTTACCCTTAGGCTTAACCTTACCTTTACCCTTACCCTTACCCTTACCCTTACCGTTACCCTTACCCTTACCCTTACCCTTACCCTTACTCTTACCCTTGCTTTTACCCTTAAGCTTACCCTTACCCTTACCCTTACCCTTACCCTTACCCTTACCCTTACCCTTGCTTTTACCCTCAAGCTTACCCTTACCCTTACCCTTACCCTCACCCTTACCCTTACCCTTACCCTTGCTTATACCCTTAAGCTTACCCTTACCCTTACCCTTACCCTTACCCTTACCCTTACCCTTACCCTTACCCTTACCCTTACCCTTACCCTTACTATTGCTTTTATCCTTAGGCTTACCCTTACCTTTACCCTTACCCTTACCCTTACCCTTACCCTTACCCTTACCCTTACCCTTGCTTTTACCCTTAAGCTTACCCTTACCCTTACCTTTACCCTTACCCTTACCCTAACCCTTACCCTTGCTTTTACCCTTAAGCTTACCCTTACCCTTACCCTTACCCTCACCCTTACCCTTACCCTTACCCTTACCCTTACCCTTACCCTTGCTTTTACCCTTAAGCTTACCCTTACCCTTACCCTTACCCTTACCCTTACCCTTACCCTTACCCTTACCCTTATCCTTACCCTTGCTTTTACCCTTAAGCTTACCCTTACCCTTACCCTTACCCTTACCCTTACCCTTACCCTTACCCTTACCCTTACCCTTACCCTTACCCTTGCTTTTACTCTTAGGCTTACACTTACCTTTACCCTTACCCTTACCCTTACCCTTACCCTCACCCTTACCCTTACCCTTGCTTTTACCCTTAAGCTTACCCTTACCCTTACACTTACCCTTACCCTTACCCTTGCTTTTACCCTTAAGCTTACCCTTACCCTTACCCTTGCATTTACCCTTAGGCTTACCCTTACCCTTACCCTTACCCTTACCCTTGCTTTTACCCTTAAGCTTACCCTTACCCTTACCCTTACTCTTACCCTTACCCTTACCCTTACCCTTACCCTTACCCTTACCCTTACCCTTACCCTTACCCTTGCTTTTACCCTTAGGCTTACCCTTACCTTTACCCTTACCCTAACCCTTACCCTTACCCTTACCTTTACCCTTACCCTTGCTTTTACCCTTAAGCTTACCCTTACCCTTACCCTTACCCTTACCCTTACCCTTACCCTTACCCTTACCCTTACCCTTACCCTTACCCTTACCCTTGCTTTTACCCTTAAGCTTACCCTTACCCTTACCCTTACCCTTACCCTTACCCTTACCCTTACCCTTACCCTTACCCTTACCCTTACCCTTACCCTTACCCTTGCTTTTACCCTTAAGCATACCCTTACCCTTACCCTTACCCTTACCCTTACCCTTACCCTTACCCTTACCCTTACCCTTACCCTTACCCTTGCTTTTACCCTTAGGCTTACCCTTACCTTTACCCTTACCCTTACCCTTACCCTTACCCTTACCCTTGCTTTTACCCTTAAGCTTACCCTTACCCTTACCCTTACCCTTAAGCTTACCCTTACCCTTACCCTTACCCTTACCCTTACCCTTACCCTTACCCTTACCCTTACCCTTACCCTTACCCTTACCCTTACCCTTACCCTTACCCTTACCCTTGCTTTTACACTTAAGCTTACCCTTACCCTTACACTTACCCTTACCCTTACCCTTGCTTTTACCCGTAAGCTAACCCTTACCCTTACCCTTACCCTTAAGCTTACCCCTACCCTTACCCTTACCCTTACCCTTACCCTTACCCTTACCCTTACCCTTACCCTTACCCTTACCCTTACCCTTGCTTTTACCCTTAAGCTTACCCTTACCCTTACCCTTACCCTTACCCTTAAGCTTACCCTTACCCTTACCCTTACCCTTACCCTTACCCTTAACCTTACCCTTGCTTTTACCCTTAAGCTTACCCTTACCCTTACCCTTACCCTTACCCTTAAGCTTACCCTTACCCTTACCCTTACCCTTACCCTTACCCTTGCTTTTACCCTTAAGCTTACCCTTACCCTTACCCTTACCCTTACCCTTAAGCTTACCCTTACCCTTACCCTTACCCTTACCCTTACCCTTACCCTTACCCTTACCCTTACCCTTACCCTTACCCTTACCCTTACCCTTGCTTTTACCCTTAAGCTTACCCTTACCCTTACCCTTACCCTTACCCTTGCTTTTACCCTTAAGCTTACCCTTACCCTTACCCTTACCCTTACCCTTACCCTTAAGCTTACCCTTACCCTTACCCTTACCCTTACCCTTACCCTTACCCTTACCCTTACCCTTACCCTTACCCTTACCCTTACCCTTACCCTTGCTTTTACCCTTAAGCTTACCCTTACCCTTACCCTTACCCTTACCCTTACCCTTACCCTTACCCTTACCCTTGCTTTTACTCTTAGGCTTACCCTTACCTTTACCCTTACCCTTACCCTTACCCTTACCCTTACCCTTACCCTTACCCTTACCCTTGCTTTTACCCTTAAGCTTACCCTTACCCTTACCCTTACCCTTACCCTTACCCTTACCCTTACCCTTGCTTTTACCCTTAAGCTTACCCTTACCCTTACCCTTACCCTTACCCTTACCCTTTCTTTTACACTTAGGCTTACCCTTACCCTTACCCTTACCCTTACCCTTGCTTTTACCCTTAAGCTTACCCTTACCCTTACCCTTACCCTTACCCTTACCCTTACCCTTACCCTTACCCTTACCCTTACCCTTACCCTTACCCTTACCCTTACCCTTACCCTTACCCTTACCCTTACCCTTACCCTTACCCTTACCCTTTCCCTTACCCTTACCCTTGCTTTTACCCTTAGGCTTACCCTTACCTTTACCCTTACCCTTACCCTTACCCTTACCCTTACCCTTGCTTTTACCCTTAAGCTTACCCTTACCCTTACCCTTACCCTTACCCTTACCCTTACCCTTACCCTTACCCTTGCTTTTACCCTTAAGCTTACCCTTACCCTTACCCTTACCCTTACCCTTACCCTTACCCTTACCCTTACCCTTACCCTTACCCTTACCCTTACCCTCACCCTTGCTTTCACCCTTAAGCTTACCCTTACCCTTACCCTTACCCTTACCCTTGCTTTTACCCTTGAGCTTACCCTTACCCTTACCCTTACCCTTACCCTTACCCTTAACCTTGCTTTTACCCTTAAGCTTACCCTTACCCATACCCTTAACCTTACCCTTACCCTTGCTTTTACCCTTAGGCTTACCCTTACCCTTACCCTTACCCTTACCCTTGCTTTTACCCTTAAGCTTACCCTTACCCTTACCCTTACTCTTACCCTTACCCTTACCCTCACCCTTACCCTTACCCTTGCTTTTACCCTTAAGCTTACCCTTACCCTTACCCTTACCCTTACCCTTACCCTTACCCTTGCTTTTACCCTTAAGCTTACCCTTACCCTTACCCTTAACCTTACCCTTACCCTTGCTTTTACCCTTAGGCTTACCCTTACCCTTACCCTTACCCTTACCCTTGCTTTTACCCTTAAGCTTACCCTTACCCTTACCCTTACTCTTACCCTTACCCTTACCCTTACCCTTACCCTTACCCTTACCCTTACCCTTACCCTTACCCTTACCCTTGCTTTTACCCTTAGGCTTACCCTTACCTTTACCCTTACCCTAACCCTTACCCTTACCCTTACCCTTACCCTTACCCTTGCTTTTACCCTTACCCTTACCCTTACACTTACCCTTACCCTTACCCTTACCCTTACCCTTACCCTTACCCTTACCCTTACCCTTGCTTTTACCCTTAAGCTTACCCTTACCCTTACCCTTACCCTTACCCTTACCCTTACCCTTACCCTTACCCTTACCCTTACCCTTGCTTTTACCCTTAGGCTTACCCTTACCTTTACCCTTACCCTTACCCTTACCCTTACCCTTACCCTTGCTTTTACCCTTAAGCTTACCCTTACCCTTACCCTTACCCTTAAGCTTACCCTTACCCTTACCCTTACCCTTACCCTTACCCTTACCCTTACCCTTACCCTTACCCTTACCCTTACCCTTACCCTTACCCTTACCCTTACCCTTACCCTTACCCTTACCCTTGCTTTTACCCTTAAGCTTACCCTTACCCTTACCCTTACCCTTACCCTTACCCTTGCTTTTACCCTTAAGCTTACCCTTACCCTTACCCTTACCCTCAGGCTTACCCTCAAGCTTACCCTTACCCTTACCCTTACCCTTACCCTTACCCTTACCCTTACCCTTACCCTTACCCTTACCCTTACCCTTACCCTTACCCTTACCCTTACCCTTGCTTTTACCCTTAAGCTTACCCTTACCCTTACCCTTACCCTTACCCTTAAGCTTACCCTTACCCTTACCCTTACCCTTACCCTTACCCTTAACCTTACCCTTGCTTTTACCCTTAAGCTTACCCTTACCCTTACCCTTACCCTTACCCTTAAGCTTACCCTTACCCTTACCCTTACCCTTACCCTTACCCTTGCTTTTACCCTTAAGCTTACCCTTACCCTTACCCTTACCCTTACCCTTAAGCTTACCCTTACCCTTACCATTACCCTTACCCTTACCCTTACCCTTACCCTTACCCTTGCTTTTACCCTTAAGCTTACCCTTACCCTTACCCTAAGTAAGGGTAAGGGTAAGGGTAAGGGTAAGGGTAAGGGTAAGGGTAAGGGTAAGGGTAAGGGTAAGGGTAAGGGTAAGGGTAAGGGTAAGGGTAAGCTTAAGGGTAAAAGCAAGGGTAAGGGTAAGGGTAAGGGTAAGGGTAAGGGTAAGGGTAAGGGTAAGGGTAAGGGTAAGGGTAAGGGTAAGGGTAAGCTTAAGGGTAAGGGTAAGGGTAAGGGTAAGGGTAAGCCTAAGGGTAAAAGCAAGGGTAAGGGTAAGGGTAAGGGTAAGGGTAAGGGTAAGCTTAAGGGTAAAAGCAAGGGTAAGGGTAAGGCTAAGGGTAAGGGTAAGGTTAAGGGTAAGGGTAAGCTTAAGGGTAAAAGCAAGGGTAAGGGTAAGGGTAAGGGTAAGGGTAAGGGTAAGGGTAAGGGTAAGGGTAAGGGTAAAGGTGAGGGTAAGCCTAAGGGTAAAAGCAAGGGTAGGGGTAAGGGTAAGGGTAAGGGTAAGGGTAAGGGTAGGGGTAAGAGTAAGGGTAAGGGTAAGCTTAAGGGTAAAAGCAAGGGTAAGGGTAAGGGTAAGGGTAAGGGTAAGGGTAAGGGTAAGCTTAAGGGTAAAAGCAAGGGTAAGGGTAAGGGTAAGGGTAAGGGTAAGGGTAAGGGTAAGGGTAAGGGTAAGGGTAAGGGTAAGGGTAAGGGTAAGGGTAAGGGTAAGCTTAAGGGTAAAAGCAAGGGTAAGGGTAAGGGTAAGGGTAAGGGTAAGGGTAAGGGTAAGGGTAATGGTAAGGGTAAAGGTAAGGGTAAGCCTAAGGGTAAAAGCAAGGGTAAGGGTAAGGGTGAGGGTAAGGGTAAGGGTAAGGGTAAGGGTAAGGGTAAGGGTAAGCTTAAGGGTAAAAGCAAGGGTAAGGGTAAGGGTAAGGGTAAGGGTAATGGTAAGCTTAAGGGTAAGGGTAAGGGTAAGGGTAAGGGTAAGCTTAAGGGTAAAAGCAAGGGTAAGGGTAAGGGTAAGGGTAAGGGTAAGGGTAAGGGTAAGCTTAAGGGTAAAAGCAAGGGTAAGGGTAAGGGTAAGGGTAAGGGTAAGGGTAAGGGTAAGGGTAAGGGTAAGCTTAAGGGTAAGGGTAAGGGTAAGGGTAAGGGTAAGCTTAAGGGTAAAAGCAAGGGTAAGGGTAAGAGTAAGGGTAAGGGTAAGGGTAAGGGTAAGGGTAAGGGTGAGGGTGAGCTTAAGGGTAAAAGCAAGGGTAAGGGTAAGGGTAAGGGTAAGGGTAAGGGTAAGGGTAAGGGTAAGGGTAAGGGTAAGGGTAAGGGTAAGGGTAAGCTTAAGGGTAAAAGCAAGGGTAAGGGTAAGGGTAAGGGTAAGGGTAAGGGTAAGGGTAAGGGTAAGGGTAAGGGTAAGGGTAAGGGTAAAGGTAAGGGTAAGCCTAAGGGTAATAGCAAGGGTAAATGTAAGGGTAAGGGTAAGGGTAAGAGTAAGGGTAAGGGTAAGGGTAAGGGTAAGCTTAAGGGTAAAAGCAAGGGTAAGGGTAAGGGTAAGGGTAAGCCTAAGGGTAAAAGCAAGGGTAAGGGTAAGGGTAAGGGTAAGGGTAAGGGTAAGCTTAAGGGTAAAAGCAAGGGTAAGGGTAAGGGTAAGGGTAAGGGTAAGGGTAAGGGTAAGCTTAAGGGTAAAAGCAAGGGTGAGGGTAAGGGTAAGGGTAAGGGTAAGGGTAAGGGTAAGGGTAAGGGTAAGGGTAAGGGTAAGGGTAAGGGTAAGCTTAAGGGTAAAAGCAAGGGTAAGGGTAAGGGTAAGGGTAAGGGTAAGGGTAAGGTTAAGGGTAAGGGTAAGGGTAAGGGTAAGGGTAAGCTTAAGGGTAAAATCAAGGGTAAGGGTAAGGGTAAGGGTAAGGGTAAGGGTAAAGGTAAGGGTAAGCCTAAGGGTAAAAGCAAGGGTAAGGGTGAGGGTAAGGGTAAGGGTAAGGGTAAGGGTAAGGGTAAGGGTAAGGGTAAGGGTAAGGGTAAGGGTAAGGGTAAGGGTAAGCTTAAGGGTAAAAGCAAGGGTAAGGGTAAGGGTAAGGGTAAGGGTAAGCCTAAGGGTAAAAGCAAGGGTAAGGGTAAGGGTAAGGGTAGGGGAAAGCTTAAGGGTATAAGCAAGGGTAAGGGTAAGGGTAAGGGTAAGGGTAAGGGTAAGGGTAAGGGTAAGCTTAAGGGTAAAAGCAAGGGTAAGGGTAAGGGTAAGGGTAAGGGTAAGGGTAAGGGTAAGGGTAAAGGTAAGGGTAAGCCTAAGGGTAAAAGCAAGGGTAAGGGTAAGGGTAAGGGTAAGGGTAAGGGTAAGGGTAAGGGTAACGGTAAGCTTAAGGGTAAAAGCAAGGGTAAGGGTAAGGGTAAGGGTAAGGGTAAGGGTAAGGGTAAGGGTAAGGGTAAGGGTAAGGGTAAGCTTAAGGGTAAGGGTAAGGGTAAGGGTAAGGGTAAGCTTAAGGGTAAAAGCAAGGGTAAGGGTAAGGGTAAGGGTAAGGGTAAGGGTAAGGGTAAGCTTAAGGGTAAGGGTAAGGGTAAGGGTAAGGGTAAGCTTAAGGGTAAAAGCAAGGGTAAGGTTAAGGGTAAGGGTAAGGGTAAGGGTAAGGGTAAGGGTAAGCTTAAGGGTAAGGGTAAGGGTAAGGGTAAGGGTAAGCTTAAGGGTAAAAGCAAGGGTAAGGGTAAGGGTAAGGGTAAGGGTAAGGGTAAGGGTAAGGGTAAGGGTAAGGGTAAGGGTAAGGGTAAGGGTAAGGGTAAGGGTAAGCTTAAGGGTAAGGGTAAGGGTAAGGGTAAGCTTAAGGGTAAAAGCAAGGGTAAGGGTAAGGGTAAGGGTAAGGGTAAGGGTAAGCTTAAGGGTAAAAGCAAGGGTAAGGGTAAGGGTAAGGGTAAGGGTAAGGGTAAGGGTAAGGGTAAGGGTAAGGGTAAGGGTAAGGGTAAGGGTAAGGGTAAGGGTAAGCTTAAGGGTAAGGGTAAGGGTAAGGGTAAGCTTAAGGGTAAAAGCAAGGGTAGGGGTAAGGGTAAGGGTAAGGGTAAGGGTAAAGGTAAGGGTAAGCCTAAGGGTAAAAGCAAGGGTAAGGGTAAGGGTAAGGGTAAGGGTAAGGGTAAGGGTAAGGGTAAGGGTAAGGGTAAGGGTAAGGGTAAGGGTAAGGGTAAGGGTAAGGGTAAGCTTAAAGGTAAAAGCAAGGGTAAGGGTAAGGGTAAGGGTAAGGGTAAGGGTAAGGGTAAGGGTAAGGGTAAGGGTAAGGGTAAGCTTAAGGGTAAAAGCAAGGGTAAGGGTAAGGGTAAGGGTAAGGGTAAGGGTAAGGGTAAGGGTAAGGGTAAGCTTAAGGGTAAAAGCAAGGGTAAGGGTGAGGGTAAGGGTAAGGGTAAGGGTAAGGGTAAGGGTTAGGGTAAGGGTAAAGGTAAGGGTAAGCCTAAGGGTAAAAGCAAGGGTAAGGGTAAGGGTAAGGGTAAGGGTAAGGGTAAGGGTAAGGGTAAGGGTAAGGGTAAGGGTAAGGGTAAGAGTAAGGGTAAGGGTAAGGGTAAGCTTGAGGGTAAAAGCAAGGGTAAGGGTAAGGGTAAGGGTAAGGGTAAGCCTAAGGGTAAAAGCAAGGGTAAGGGTAAGGTTAAGGGTAAGGGTAAGGGTAAGCTTAAGGGTAAAAGCAAGGGTAAGGGTAAGGGTAAGTGTAAGGGTAAGGGTAAGCTTAAGGGTAAAAGCAAGGGTAAGGGTAAGGGTGAGGGTAAGGGTAAGGGTAAGGGTAAGGGTAAAGGTAAGGGTAAGCCTAAGAGTAAAAGCAAGGGTAAGGGTAAGGGTAAGGGTAAGGGTAAGGGTAAGGGTAAGGGTAAGGGTAAGGGTAAGGGTAAGGGTAAGGGTAAGGGTAAGCTTAAGGGTAAAAGCAAGGGTAAGGATAAGGGTAAGGGTAAGGGTAAGGGTAAGGGTAAGGGTAAGGGTAAGGGTAAGGGTAAGCTTAAGGGTAAAAGCAAGGGTGAGGGTAAGGGTAAGGGTAAGGGTAAGGGTAAGGGTAAGGGTAAGGGTAAGGTTAAGGGTAAGGGTAAGGGTAAGCTTAAGGGTAAAAGCAAGGGTAAGGGTTAGGGTAAGGGTAAGGGTAAGGGTAAGGGTAAGGGTAAGCTTAAGGGTAAAAGCAAGGGTAAGGGTAAGGGTAAGGGTAAGGGTAAGGGTAAGGGTAAGGGTAAGGGTAAGGGTAAAGGTAAGGGTAAGCCTAAGGGTAAAAGCAATAGTAAGGGTAAGGGTAAGGGTAAGGGTAGGGGTAAGGGTAAGGGTAAGGGTAAGGGTAAGGGTAAGGGTAAGGGTAAGGGTAAGGGTAAGCTTAAGGGTATAAGCAAGGGTAAGGGTAAGGGTAAGGGTGAGGGTAAGGGTAAGGGTAAGGGTAAGGGTAAGCTTAAGGTTAAGGGTAAGGGTAAGGGTAAGGGTAAGGGTAAGGGTAAGGGTAAGGGTAAGGGTAAGGGTAAGGGTAAGGGTAAGCTTAAGGGTAAAAGCAAGGGTAAGGGTAAGGGTTAGGGTAAGGGTAAGCCTAAGGGTAAAAGCAAGGGTAAGGGTAAGTGTAAGGGTAAGTGTAAGGGTAAGCTTAAGGGTAAAAGCAAGGGTAAGGGTAAGGGTAAGGGTAAGGGTTAGGGTAAGGGTAAGGGTAAGCTTAAGGGTTAAAGCAAGGGTAAGGGTAAGGGTAAGGGTAAGGGTAAGGGTAAGGGTAAGGGTAAGGGTAAGGGTAAAGGTAAGGGTAAGCCTAAGGGTCAAAGCAAGGGTAAGGGTAAGGGTAAGGGTAAGGGTAAGGGTAAGGGTAAGGGTAAGGGTAAGGGTAAGGGTAAGGGTAAGCTTAAGGGTAAAAGCAAGGGTAAGGGTAAGGGTAAGGGTAAGGGTAAGGGTAAGGGTAAGGGTAAGGGTAAGGGTAAGCTTAAGGGTAAGGGTAAGGGTAAGGGTAAGCCTAAGGGTAAAAGCAAGGGTAAGTGTAAGGGTAAGGGTAAGGGTAAGGGTAAGCTTAAGGGTAAAAGCAAGGGTAAGGGTAAGGGTAAGGGTAAGGGTAAGGGTAAGGGTAAGGGTAAGCTTAAGGGTAAAAGCAAGGGTAAGGGTAAGGGTAAGGGTAAGGGTAAGGGTTAGGGTAAGGGTAAGGGTAAGGCTAAAGGTAAGGGTAAGCCTAAGGGTAAAAGCAAGGGTAAGGGTAAGGGTAAGGGTAAGGGTAAGGGTAAGGGTAAGGGTAAGGGTAAGGGTAAGGGTAAGGGTAAAGGTAAGGGTAAGGGTAAGCTTAAGGGTAAAAGCAAGGGTAAGGGTAAGGGTAAGGGTAAGGGTAAGAGTAAGGGTAAGGGTAAGGGTAAGCTTAAGGGTAAAAGCAAGGGTAAGGGTAAGGGTAAGGGTAAGGGTAAGGGTAAGGGTAAGGGTAAGGGTAAGGGTAAGGGTAAGGGTAAGGGTAAGGTTAAGGGTAAGCTTAAGGGTAAAAGCAAGGGTAAGGGTAAGGGTAAGGCTAAGGGTAAGGGTAAGGGTAAGGGTAAGGGTAAGGGTAAGGGTAAGCTTAAGGGTAAAAGCAAGGGTAAGGGTAAGGGTAAGGGTAAGGGTAAGGGTAATGGTAAGGGTAAAGGTAAGGGTAAGCCTAAGGGTAAAAGCAAGGGTAAGGGTAAGGGTAAGGGTAAGGGTAAGGGTAAGGTTAAGGGTAAGGGTTAGGGTAAGGGTAAGGGTAAGGGTAAGGGTAAGCTTAAGGGTAAAAGCAAGGGTAAGGGTAAGGGTAAGGGTAAGGGTAAGGGTAAGGGTAAGGGTAAGCTTAAGGGTAAGGGTAAGGGTAAGGGTAAGGGTAAGCTTAAGGGTAAAAGCAAGGGTAAGGGTAAGGGTAAGGGTAAGGGTAAGGGTAAGCTTAAGGGTAAAAGCAAGGGTAAGGGTAAGGGTAAGGGTAAGGGTAAGGGTAAGGGTAAGGGTAAGGGTAAGGGTAAGGGTAAGGGTAAGGGTAAGGGTAAGCTTAAGGGTAAGGGTAAGGGTAAGGGTAAGCTTAAGGGTAAAAGCAAGGGTAAGGGTAAGGGTAAGGGTAGAGGTAAGGGTAAGCCTAAGGGTAAAAGCAAGGGTAAGGGTAAGGGTAAGGGTAAGGGCAAGGGTAAGGGTAAGGGTAAGGGTAAGGGTAAGGGTAAGGGTAAGGGTAAGGGTAAGCTTAAGGGTAAAAGCAAGGGTAAGGGTAAGGGTAAGGGTAAGGGTAAGGGTAAGGGTAAGGGTAAGGGTAAGGGTAAGGGTAAGGGTAAGGGTAAGGGTAAGCTTAAGGGTAAAAGCAAGGGTTAGGGTAAGGGTAAGGGTAAGGGTAAGGATAAGGGTAAGGGTAAGGGTAGGGGTAAGCTTAAGGGTAAAAGCAAGGGTAAGGGTAAGGGTAAGGGTAAGGGTAAGGGTTAGGGTAAGGGTAAAGGTAAGGGTAAGCCTAAGGGTAAAAGCAAGGGTAAGGGTAAGGGTAAGGGTAAGGGTAAGGGTAAGGGTAAGGGTAAGGGTAAGGGTAAGAGTAAGGGTAAGGGTAAGGGTAAGCTTAAGGGTAAAAGCAAGGGTAAGGGTAAGGGTAAGGGTAAGGGTAAGCCTAAGGGTAAAAGCAAGGGTAAGGGTAAGGGTAAGCTTAAGGGTAAAAGCAAGGGTAAGGGTAAGGGTAAGTGTAAGGGTAAGGGTAAACTTAAGGGTAAAAGCAAGGGTAAGGGTAAGGGTGAGGGTAAGGGTAAGGGTAAGGGTAAGGGTAAAGGTAAGGGTAAGCCTAAGAGTAAAAGCAAGGGTAAGGGTAAGGGTAAGGGTAAGGGTAAGGGTAAGGGTAAGGGTAAGGGTAAGGGTAAGGGTAAGGGTAAGGGTAAGGGTAAGCTTAAGGGTAAAAAGCAAGGGTAAAAGCAAGGGTAAGGATAAGGGTAAGGGTAAGGGTAAGGGTAAGGGTAAGGGTAAGGGTAAGGGTAAGCTTAAGGGGGTAAAAGCAAGGGTAAGGGTAAGGGTAAGGTAAGGGTAAGGGTAAGGGTAAGGGTAAGGGTAAGGGTAAGGGTAAGGGTAAGGGTAAGGGTAAGCTTAAGGGTAAAAGCAAGGGTAAGGGTTAGGGTAAGGGTAAGGGTTAGGGTAAGGGTAAGGGTAAGCTTAAGGGTAAAAGCAAGGGTAAGGGTAAGGGTAAGGGTAAAGGTAAGGGTAAGGGTAAGGGTAAAGGTAAGGGTAAGCCTAAGGGTAAAAGCAATAGTAAGGGTAAGGGTAAGGGTAAGGGTAAGGGTAAGGGTAAGGGTAAGGGTAAGGGTAAGGGTAAGCTTAAGGGTATAAGCAAGGGTAAGGGTAAGGGTAGAGGGTAAGGGTAAGGGTAAGGGTAAGGGTAAGCTTAAGGGTAAAAGCAAGGGTAAGGGTAAGGGTAAGGGTAAGGGTAAGGGTAAGGGTAAGGGTAAGGGTAAGCTTAAGGGTAAAAGCAAGGGTAAGGGTAAGGGTAAGGGTAAGGGTAAGGGTAAGGGTAAGGGTAAGGGTAAGGGTAAGGGTAAGGGTAAGGGTAAGGGTAAGGGTAAAGGTAAGGTTAAGCCTAAGGGTAAAAGCAAGGGTAAGGGTAAGGGTAAGGGTAAGGGTAAGGGTAAGGGTAAGGGTAAGGGTGAGGGTAAGGGTAAGGGTAAGGGTAAGGGTAAGGGTAAGCTTAAGGGTAAAAAGCAAGGGTAAGGGTAAGGGTTAGGGTAAGGGTAAGCCTAAGGGTAAAAGCAAGGGTAAGGGTAAGTGTAAGGGTAAGGGTAAGGGTAAGCTTAAGGGTAAAAGCAAGGGTAAGGGTAAGGGTAAGGGTAAGGGTAAGGGTAAGGGTAAGGGTAAGCTTAAGGGTAAAAGCAAGGGTAAGGGTAAGGGTAAGGGTAAGGGTAAGGGTAAGGGTAAGGGTAAGGGTAAGGGTAAGGGTAAAGGTAAGGGTAAGCCTAAGGGTCAAAGCAAGGGAAAGGGTAAGGGTAGGTAAGGTAAGGGTAAGGGTAAGGGTAAGGGTAAGGGTAAGGGTAAGGGTAAGGGTAAGGGTAAGGGTAAGGGTAAGCTTAAGGGTAAAAGCAAGGGTAAGGGTAAGGGTAAGGGTAAGGGTAAGGGTAAGGGTAAGGGTAAGGGTAAGGGTAAGGGTAAGCTTAAGGGTAAGGGTAAGGGTAGGGGTAAGCCTAAGGCTAAAAGCAAGGGTAAGTGTAAGGGTAAGGGTAAGGGTAAGGGTAAGCTTAAGGGTAAAAAGCAAGGGTAAGGGTAAGGGTAAGGGTAAGGGTAAGGGTAAGGGTAAGGGTAAGGGTAAGCTTAAGGGTAAAAGCAAGGGTAAGGGTAAGGGTAAGGGTAAGGGTAAGGGTAAGGGTAAGGGTAAGGGTAAGGGTAAGGGTAAGGGTAAGGCTAAAGGTAAGGGTAAGCCTAAGGGTAAAAGCAAGGGTAAGGGTAAGGGTAAGGGTAAGGGTAAGGGTAAGGGTAAGGGTAAGGGTAAGGGTAAGGGTAAGGGTAAGGGAAAAGGTAAGGGTAAAGGTAAGCTTAAGGTAAAAGCAAGGGTAAGGGTAAGGGTAAGGGTGAGGGTAAGAGTAAGGGTAAGGGTAAGGGTAAGCTTAAGGGTAAAAGCAAGGGTAAGGGTAAGGGTTAGGGTAAGGGTAAGTGTAAGGGTAAGGGTAAGGGTAAGGGTAAGGGTAAGCTTAAGGGTAAAAGCAAGGGTAAGGGTAAGGGTAAGGGTAAGGGTAAGGGTAAGGGTAAGGGTAAGGGTAAGGGTAAGGGTAAGGGTAAGTGTAAGCTTAAGGGTAAAAGCAAGGGTAAGGGTAAGGGTAAGGGTAAGGGTAATGGTAAGGGTAAAGGTAAGGGTAAGCCTAAGGGTAAAAGCAAGGGTAAGGGTAAGGGTAAGGGTAAGGGTAAGGGTAAGGGTAAGGGTAAGGGTTAGGGTAAGGGTAAGGGTAAGGGTAAGGGTAAGCTTAAGGGTAGAAGCAAGGGTAAGGGTAAGGTTAAGGGTAAGGGTAAGGGTAAGGGTAAGGTAAGCTAAGGGTAAGGGTAAGGGTAAGGGTAAGGGTAAGCTTAAGGGTAAAAGCAAGGGTAAGGGTAAGGGTAAGGGTATGGGTAAGGGTAAGCTTAAGGGTAAAAGCAAGGGTAAGGGTAAGGGTAAGGGTAAGGGTAAGGTAAGGGTAAGGGTAAGGGTAAGGGTAAGGTAAGGGTAAGCTTAAGGGTAAGGGTAAGGGTAAGGGTAAGGGTAAGCTTAAGGGTAAAGAAGGGTAAGGGTCAGGGTAAGGGTAAGTGTAAGGGTAAGGGTAAGGGTAAGGGTAAGGGTGAGCTTAAGGGTAAAAGCAAGGGTAAGGGTAAGGTTAAGGGTAAGGGTAAGGGTAAGGGTAAGGGTAAGGGTTAGCTTAAGGGTAAAAGCAAGGGTAAGGGTAAGGGTAAGGGTAAGGGTGAGGGTAAGGGTAAGGGTAAGGGTAAGGGTAAAGGTAAGGGTAAGCCTAAGGGTAAAAGCAAGGGTAAGGGTAAGGGTAAGGGTAAGGGTAAGAGTAAGGGTAAGGGTAAGGGTAAGGGTGCGCTTAAGGTTAAAAGCAAGGGTTAAGGGTAAGGGTAAGCCTAAGGGTAAAAGCAAGGGTAAGGTAAGGGTAAGGGTAAGGGTAAGGGTAAGCTTAAGGGTAAAAGCAAGGGTAAGGGTAAGGGTAAGGGTAAAGGTAAGGGTAAGGGTAAGCTTAAGGGTAATAGCACGGGTGAGGGTAAGGGTAAGGGTAAGGGTAAGGGTAAGGGTAGTAAGGGTAAGGGTAAGGGTAAGG
>CAUEHS010000794.1:0-90587 GCA_958510865.1 Myrrha octodecimguttata
AAGGGTAAGGGTAAGGGTAAGGGTAAGGGTAAGGGTAAGGGTAAGGGTAAGGGTAAGGGTAAGGGTAAGGGTAAGGGTAAGGGTAAGGGTAAGGGTAAGGGTAAGGGTAAGGGTAAGCTCAAGGGTAAAAGCAAGGGTAAGGGTAAGGGTAAGGGTAAGGGTAAGCTTCTTGCTTTTACCCTTAGGCTTACCCTTATCCTTACCCTTACCCTTACCCTTAAGCTTACCCTTACCCTTACCCTTACCCTTACCCTTACCCTCACCCTTACCCTTACCCTTACCCTTACCCTCACCCTTGCTTTTACCCTTAAGCTTACCCTTACCCTTACCCTTACCCTTACCCTTACCCTTACCCTTACCCTTACCCTTACCCTTACCCTTACACTAACCCTTACCCTTGCTTTGACCCTTAGGCTTACCCTTACCTTTACCCTTACCCTTACCCTTATCCTTACCCTTACCCTTACCCTTACCCTTACCCTTACCCTTGCTTTTACCCTTAAGCTTACCCTTACCCTTACCCTTACCCTTGCTTTTACCCTTAAGCTTACCCTTACCCTTACCCTTACCCTTACCCTTACCCTTGCTTTTACCCTTAGGCTTACCCTTACCCTTACCCTTACCCTTACCCTTGCTTTTACCCTTAAGCTTACCCTTACCCTTACCCTTACCCTTACCCTTACCCTTACCCTTACCCTTACCCTTACCCTTACCCTTACCCTTACCCTTACCCTTACCCTTACCCTTACCCTTACCCTTACCCTTACCCTTACCCTTGCTTTTACCCTTGCTTTTACCCTTAAGCTTACCCTTACCCTTACCCTTACCCTTACCCTTACCCTTACCCTTACCCTTGCTTTTACCCTTAAGCTTACCCTTACCCTTACCCTTACCCTTACCCTCACCCTTACCCTTACCCTTACCCTTGCTTATACCCTTAAGCTTACCCTCACCCTTACCCTTACCCTTAACCTTACCTTACCCTTACCCTTACCCTTACCCTTACCCTTACCCTTACCCTTACCCTTACCCTTACCCTTGCTTTTACCCTTAGGCTTACCCTTACCTTTACCCTTACCCTTAACCTTACCCTTACCCTTACCCTTACCCTTACCCTTGCTTTTACCCTTAAGCTTACCCTTACCCTTACCCTTACCCTAACCCTTACCCTTGCTTTTACCCTTAAGCTTACCCTTACCCTTACCCTTACCCTTACCCTTACCCTTACCCTTACCCTTACCCTTACCCTTACCCTTACCCTTACCCTTGCTTTTACCCTTAAGCTTACCCTTACCCTTACCCTTACCCTTACCCTTACCCTTACCCTTACCCTTACCCTTACCCTTATCCTTACCCTTGCTTTTACCCTTAAGCTTACCCTTACCCTTACCCTTACCCTTACCCTTACCCTTACCTTTACCCTTACCCTTACCCTTACCCTTACCCTTACCCTTGCTTTTACTCTTAGGCTTACCCTTACCTTTACCCTTACCCTTACCCTTACCCTTACCCTCACCCTTACCCTAACCCTTGCTTTTACCCTTAAGCTTACCCTTACCCTTACCCTTACCCTTACCCTTACCCTTGCTTTTACCCTTAAGTTTACCCTTACCCTTACCCTTAACCTTACCCTTACCCTTGCTTTTACCCTTAGGCTTACCCTTACCCTTACCCTTACCCTTGCTTTTACCCTTAAGCTTACCCTTACCCTTACCCTTACTCTAACCCTTACCCTTACCCTTACCCTTACCCTTACCCTTACCCTTACCCTTACCCTTACCCTTACCCTTGCTTTTACCCTTAGGCTTACCCTTACCTTTACCCTTACCCTAACCCTTACCCTTACCCTTACCCTTACCCTTACCCTTGCTTTTACCCTTAAGCTTACCCTTACACTTACCCTTACCCTTACCCTTACCCTTACCCTTACCCTTACCCTTACCCTTACCCTTGCTTTTACCCTTAAGCTTACCCTTACCCTTACCCTTACCCTTACCCTTACCCTTACCCTTACCCTTACCCTTACCCTTACCCTTGCTTTTACCCTTAAGCTTACCCTTACCCTTACCCTTACCCTTACCCTTACCCTTACCCTTACCCTTACCCTTACCCTTACCCTTACCCTTACCCTTGCTTTTACCCTTAGGCTTACCCTTACCTTTACCCTTACCCTTACCCTTACCCTTACCCTTACCCTTGCTTTTACCCTTAAGCTTACCCTTACCCTTACCCTTACCCTTAAGCTTACCCTTACCCTTACCCTTACCCTTACCCTTACCCTTACCCTTACCCTTACCCTTACCCTTACCCTTACCCTTACCCTTACCCTTACCCTTACCCTTACCCTTGCTTTTACCCTTAAGCTTACCCTTACCCTTACCCTTACCCTTACCCTTACCCTTGCTTTTACCCTTAAGCTTACCCTTACCCTTACCCTTACCCTTAAGCTTACCCTTACCCTTACCCTTACCCTTACCCTTACCCTTACCCTTACCCTTACCCTTACCCTTACCCTTACCCTTACCCTTACCCTTGCTTTTACCCTTAAGCTTACCCTTACCCTTACCCTTACCCTTACCCTTAAGCTTACCCTTACCCTTACCCTTACCCTTACCCTTACCCTCAACCTTACCCTTGCTTTTACCCTTAAGCTTACCCTTACCCTTACCCTTACCCTTACCCTTAAGCTTACCCTTACCCTTACCCTTACCCTTACCCTTACCCTTGCTTTTACCCTTAAGCTTACCCTTACCCTTACCCTTACCCTTACCCTTACCCTTAAGCTTACCCTTACCCTTACCCTAAACCTTACCCTTACCCTTACCCTTACCCTTACCCTTACCCTTGCTTTTACCCTTAAGCTTACCCTTACCCTTACTCTAAGTAAGGGTAAGGGTAAGGGTAAGGGTAAGGGTAAGGGTAAGGGTAAGGGTAAGGGTAAGGGTAAGGGTAAGGGTAAGGGTAAGGGTAAGGGTAAGGGTAAGGGTAAGGGTAAGGGTAAGGGTAAGGGTAAGGGTAAGGGTAAGGGTAAGGGTAAGGGTAAGGGTAAGCTTAAGGGTAAAAGCAAGGGTAAGGGTAAGGGTAAGGGTAAGGGTAAGGGTAAGGGTAAGCTTAAGGGTAAAAGCAAGGGTAAGGGTAAGGGTAAGGGTAAGGGTAAGGGTAAGGGTAAGGGTAAGGGTAAGGGTAAGGGTAAGGGTAAGGGTAAGGGTAAGGGTAAGGGTAAGCTTAAGGGTAAAAGCAAGGGTAAGGGTAAGGCTAAGGGTAAGGGTAAGGGTAAGGGTAAGGGTAAGGGTAAGGGTAAGGGTAAGGGTGAGCTTAAGGGTAAAAGCAAGGGTAAGGGTAAGGGTAAGGGTAAGGGTAAGGGTAAGGGTAAGGGTAAAGGTGAGGGTAAGCCTAAGGGTAAAAGCAAGGGTAAGGGTAAGGGTAAGGGTAAGGGTAAGGGTAAGGGTAAGGGTAAGGGTAAGGGTAAGGGTAAGGGTAGGGGTAAGAGTAAGGGTAAGGGTAGGCTTAAGGGTAAAAGCAAGGGTAAGGGTAAGGGTAAGGGTAAGGGTAAGGGTAAGGGTAAGCTTAAGGGTAAAAGCAAGGGTAAGGGTAAGGGTAAGGGTAAGGGTAAGGGTAAGGGTAAGGGTAAGGGTAAGGGTAAGGGTAAGGGTAAGGGTAAGGGTAAGGGTAAGGGTAAGGGTAAGGGTAAGCTTAAGGGTAAAAGCAAGGGTAAGGGTAAGGGTAAGGGTAAGGGTAAGGGTAAGGGTAAGGGTAAGGGTAAGGGT
Source organism: Myrrha octodecimguttata (assembly GCA_958510865.1). Classification (NCBI taxonomy): domain Eukaryota; kingdom Metazoa; phylum Arthropoda; class Insecta; order Coleoptera; family Coccinellidae; genus Myrrha; species Myrrha octodecimguttata. The sequence continues at coordinate 3,768 of CAUEHS010000794.1, forward strand.
AATGGTAAGGGTAAAGGTAAGGGTAAGCCTAAGGGTAAAGGCAAGGGTAAGGGTAAGGGTAAGGGTAAGGGTAAGGGTAAGGGTAAGGGTAAGGCTAAGGGTAAGGGTAAGGGTAAGGGTAAGGGTAAGCTTAAGGGTAAAAGCAAGGGTAAGGGTAAGGGTAAGGGTAAGGGTAAGGGTAAGGGTAAGGGTAAGCTTAAGCTTACCCTTACCCTTGCTTTTACCCTTAGGCTTACCCTTACCCTTACCCTTACCCTTACCCTTGCTTTTACCCTTAAGCTTACCCTTACCCTTACCCTTACCCTTACCCTTACCCTTACCCTTACCCTTACCCTTACCCTTACCCTTACCCTTACCCTTACCCTTACCCTTACCCTTACCCTTACCCTTACCCTTACCCTTACCCTTACCCTTGCTTTTACCCTTAAGCTTACCCTTACCCTTACCCTTACCCTTACCCTTACCCTTGCTTTTACCCTTAAGCTTACCCTTACCCTTACCCTTACCCTTACCCTTACCCTTACCCTTACCCTTACCCTTACCCTTACCCTTACCCTTGCTTTTACCCTTACCCTTACCCTTACCCTTACCCTTACCCTTATCCTTACCCTTGCTTTTACCCTTAAGCTTACCCTTACCCTTACCCTTACCCTTACCCTTACCCTTGCTTTTACCCTTAGGCTTACCCTTACCCTTACCCTTACCCTTACCCTTGCTTTTACCCTTAAGCTTACCCTTACCCTTACCCTTACCCTTGCTTTTACCCTTACCCTTACCCTTACCCTTACCCTTACCCTTACCCTTGCTTTTACCCTTAAGCTTACCCTTACCCTTACCCTTAACCTTACCCTTACCCTTACCCTTACCCTTACCCTTACCCTTACCCTTACCCTTACCCTTACCCTTACCCTTGCTTTTACCCTTAAGCTTACCCTTACCCTTACCCTTACCCTTACCCTTACCCTTACCCTTACCCTTACCCTTGCTTTTACCCTAAAGCTTACCCTTACCCTTACCCTTACCCTTACCCTTGCTTTTACCCTTAGGCTAACCCTTACCCTTACCCTTACCCTTACCCTTGCTTTTACTCTTAAGCTTACCCTTACCCTTACCCTTACCCTTAACCTTACCCTTACCCTTACCCTTACCCTTACCCTTGCTTTTACCCTTAGGCTTACACTTACCCTTACCCTTACCCTTACCCTTGCTTTTACCCTTAAGCTTACCCTTACCCTTACCCTTACCCTTACCCTTACCCTTACCCTTACCCTTACCCTTACCCTTACCCTTACCCTTACCCTTACCCTTACCCTTACCCTTACCCTTACCCTTACCCTTACCCTTACCCTTGCTTTTACCCTTACCCTTACCCTTACCCTTACCCTTACCCTTACCCTTACCCTTACCCTTACCCTTACCCTTACCCTTACCCTTACCCTTACCCTTGCTTAAGGGTAAAAGCAAGGGTATGGGTAAGGGTAAGGGTAAGGGTAAGGGTAAGGATAAGGGTAAGGGTAAGGGTAAGGGTAAAGGTAAGGGTAAGCCTAAGGTTAAAAGCAAGGGTAAGGGTAAGGGTAAGGGTAAGGGTAAGGGTAAGCTTAAGGGTAAAAGCAAGGGTAAGGGTAAGGGTAAGCGTAAGGGTAAGCCTAAGGGTAAAAGCAAGGGTGAGGGTAAGGGTAAGGGTAAGGGTAAGGGTAAGCTTAAGGGTAAAAGCAAGGGTAAGGGCAAGGGTAAGGGTAAGGGTAAGGGTAAGGGTAAGGGTAAGCTTAAGGGTAAAAGCAAGGGTAAGGGTGAGGGTAAGGGTAAGGGTAAGCCTAAGGGTAAAAGCAATTGTGAGGGTAAGGGTAAGGGTAAGGGTAAAAGCAAGGGAACTTATATATATATATATATATATATATATATATATATATATATATATATATATATATATATATATATATATATATATATATATATATATATATATATATATATATATATATATATATATATATATATATATATATATATATATATATATATATATATATATATATATATAGATATATATATATATAGATTTGTTTGACCGCACATACAGACCCAAAACGTTATACCTCACCGCCTTTTCAAGCCAAAAGTGACGTTGTCAGACCCGGGTCCGGGTCTGAAAACGTCTGACCATACCACGGTACTCAGGGAGGTTGGGGGATGCAGGGGGTGCATTTTCAGCCGGGTCCGAAATTACGGTTATACTCTTCAAAATATACAGAAAGTTTCAGGGATCGGCCAGTGCGAGGGCGCTGCCTTCGGCACCAAGTTTTTGTATATCATTTTACTATAACACCAACGTCAAGAGCCCATAAATATGGCAACGCAGCCTTTCGACAGCTGCATAGCTGTATATTTCCATCCTTCACAATACATACCCCAGAACGTCATCCGCGAAAGACGTGTACAAGCCCTAATACGGCACTCACGAAAGACGTTTACAGACCTGTTGTAGACAGTCGTCGTAGTGAAACATATTTATTTCGAAATATCCGATCAGATCTTAATATTTGAATGTATAGTTGCTTGACATACAGTATAATACGATTCAGAAAACGCATACGAGCCTACTATGCTGTGGCACCGACTCAGACCACTTCATTCATTTCGCCGAGATGACAAGAGTTCGAGAATTAAAAATTCTAGAGAAGCACTGACGTGAGCTTTTACGCACTTGTTCAAATTCGTTGGAAAAAGAATCGACTGCATATTCAGATGATTGGTCCCTTCAAACGCAGCTTTACTTCCTCATGGACTAATTTGGAGATCTTCATTCTATAGGGTTATAAATCACAAAACTCTGCATGAATCTTCAAGCCATCATTTTTCAGTCAAGGAATATATTCCAATCCGATTCGATATTTATTTCTGGAAATACTTACTGGAAAAATAAAATCTTGAATGTTTCTATCTACCAAACATTGGGGAAATTCAACACAGTCACGAATTCGGCTTTTGAAATTAAGCCCCAAACCTACTCTATAAATATCGAGTCTCTGAATCATTCCTTTTGGGTGTTATCATGTTTACAGCCAGTCTTACTACCGATCGCAAACGTAATAGCTCCTGAAAGAATAAACGACCTGATTATTGTTGTAATACCTGAGGTAGAAATTTTTCAAGTTTTCGATCTTAACAATGTAAGAGCGTTATATCCGTCTGGAATATTTTTAGAATTGAGATGTCTGGAACGAGTTGATAAGAAGTCAAAGTAATGAGACGAAGTAGCTTCGAATATAGTTTCGTTTTTTCATACGGACGGACGTCGTGAAAGAGAATATTGTTTTTAGGTCGAGTATCAATTTTCGTGCAGACCGGTATCGAGCGATAAGAGTATATTTTCCAACTAAAGCCCGAGATAAGAAAAATGTGGAGTTAAATTTTTGACTAACCTACCTGGGAGAAGTAAAGTTCTCTTTCGAAAAGCTGACTAAGAGAAATTTTTGAGACGGGTGTAAGCCTCACTTTTTCGGTACGAAAGGCAGTTGCATATCGGAGATCGGCGGAAATAGCTCTAGAAAAAAAAATGTAGGTCGTACCGCGAGAACGGGCGGTCCTTCGGGACAAAATAATGTTAGGAAATTCGAGGGCTGGGTTGATCATTTATAGTTAATAGTAAATTTGAAAAATCCGATTCCTTACTAGTAGAGTAGAGTTTTTGGTGACAGTGTATTTGCGAGGTTAGCTCGTGAGTTTTTTGTTGTGCTGAGAAAAGTACGGAACCGATAGATTCGGTTATTAGAGGGGCTGAGCGAGGGACAAGCGGGAATAGCTTGTGTCTTTTTTGTGTGCTGAGGAGGGTACTGAACCGATGGATTCGGTTATTGTAGAGTCCATTTCAAGGACATGTGGAAATAGGTCGCGGTAAGAGTTTGAGATAACTTTTGGTCTTATGCTTGTTAGGAGGGCCGTTCACGGCGAAAATAGTGTATTCATGGAATAGAGGTCACTGTCGGAGTTGGTGTATGGTCTTCAGGCACACCTATTGGAATAAGCTTTCTACTAGTAAGGAAAAGGTGAAATCGTTTCGGAAAATGTATGTTAATGTGATTAACCCATCGTATTTCGATTTTCTTTCGTTATATTTTTAGTTAGATACAATGAGTTATTAAAATTGATAGGTTTTACTGATGTCTCCTCAATGAAGAAACACTGATTCGGAAAATATATTTGAGAAATTTGTCTGTTGTTATGTTATAAACATGATGGTATGAATTCCCTCGTTCAATTGATGAATTTAATTGTATTGCAATATCGGTTGAAGTAAGTTTGTGATAAAACTGATGTTTTTGTTTTTATTTTCATGAACACCTCGAGCTGTGTAAGTGAGGAAATTTGAATATAATTCATAAAGGTACTTTGGATTTTTCTTTCCTGATTTCTTGTTCCTCAGCAAAATATCAAAACAAAAGACTCTTTCCTAGTGCATAGAGCACGAACTCTCATTCCTTTCGGACAATTCAAGTAGAATATGTAAGTTAAGATTAATTCGTTTTTTGAGTTAATTTAATCCTATTATTTTAAACGGTGACATTTGAAAGATAGAAAAGTCAAAATTCCATTTTTACAAACGGTGACAGAGAGAACAGTTTGGATTGTAAGTTCAATAATTTTCAAAAAGCAAAAAGTAAAGACCTATCTATAATAAAACTTATTTTTAGATTTCTAGCAATTGGATTCTCACGAAATCTCGCAGTGAGTTGCGCGTTTTATCCTTCAACTAAGTACGAAGCTTTAATCTGATCGTATTTCTTGAAAATTGAGAGTCCTAACTCAAAAGTAATTTTCAGATTCAATCCAAATGATTCTTAAATGGCATGTTTACACAGTGCATTTGAACTTAATTGTTTTTTTTTACAGGCGTATCAAATCAAAATACCTCCCCAAATATCGATTTCTCAAAATATTATCAGGAACGAAGTAATTTTTCACCATAACAATCCACATGACATTTTGTGTTATGGAACGTGGTGCTATTCGTCAACAAGTTCAATAGTTTCAATCTGATCGCCTCAGTACATCTCGAGATATTATAGATATAACCTCTAATTCACAAAAAAAAAACAAAATTTGAGATGGATTTCCATGAATATCCGAAAATAAATATGGGATCAAATCGAAATTCGAAAAACTCTTGTTGAATATTGACTCTAAGGTCCCTGCCGAATTCATTCGATATTCGATCGATAATTTCCGGGAAAAATATATTTTCAACAGAAGTTTTCTTGTATTTAGATCTACACGAGGCTTCGTGATCAGTTGAGCGTTGTTATTCTTGCGCGCATTTTCTAGGGGATCAGCGCGCTATCGTTTTGTTCAAATGTCCGTAATTTCCTTATTTGGAGCCGAAAATGTTCTCAAACGACTAGGTCGAATCCAGTGTCGAAATCGATTGTTCGGCCATCCGTATTTTCGATTACGGGCGTACGAAGAATCTTATCTACCTGACACTATCAGGTTAGGTTGCATTACAAAAGGTCAATTGGCCAAAAGGTTTCGGAGTTACAGCCCTTCGAAATTTTGTGGATTTTTGTTTAATAATCCGGAAACAACTGAAACGATTAGATTGAAACTTGGCAGTTAGTTGGAGTATAACAACGCGCAACTTTTGCGAAATTTCGTCGGGATCGTACTGTCAGTAAATAAAAAAAATCAACTTTCGAAAGAAACAACTCAGAAACTCGATATTTGTGTAGTAGGTTTGGACCTTAATAACAAAGGCCGCATTCGTGAATGGTCAAAATCTTAACGATTCCTCAGACAAATCTATTCAATATTTTGTTTTCCCAATATTTCCAGAAATACAGATTAGATCAAATTGATATACAGAATTTCATCGAAAAAAAAATGACAACTCGAATGTTTATGCAGAATTTAATGAGGATAATGTGATGAGAAGATTACAGAATATTGAATTGAAAAAAAAAATTTTTTTTCAAGTTGCAATGACACGATCATTACGAAGTTCTGCACAAAGTTGTCCATTAGCATTTTGAAACTAGCTGCAAAGTTTCATTCTGATACAATGCGTATTTTTTGAGTTGTTTCGGAGGAAACAACGATATCAAGAAAAAAACACGAAATTTTACATATTTTTTCCCAACATCTCCCGAAATCATGACCGTGTCAAAATGAAATCTGGTACATTGCTGTAGAGTATGAAGTTGAAGATATGGGCGGAAGTTTTTCTCAAATTGAACGAAAAAATTTTTTTTTTTTGCAAAATTTACTGACAGCAAATTGGAGTTTTTGTTTCCCCAATATTAACAGAACGAATGATTCCAAAGTAATAACATTGAATATAAAGTAATGAAAAATCCATCCATTAAATAGTGTATCAACACTAATATATTTCGGGGAGACAGTTGAATTTGAACGACATAGAACACCAAATGATCTAGAAGTCAAATTAATGAAACTGATGAATGAGGAATTTTCAGCTGATAAACGTGACTTGTGAAGAAAAAATATATTTTTCTCCAACAAAATTTGGAATGAAGGTTCAGAAGGAATGAAAATATTAACTAAGAAAATTTATTATAAATAAAAACAGGGAATACTCTCACTGCTTGTGAGCCAAATTTCGATAATGCTCTTCTACAAAAATGTTTTCTAGGAAAACCGGAGGTGTGCCAAAGAAATTAAAAACCTCTGGATGATGACATATTATTGTAGAATCTGCAACGAATAAGAAAGTTTTGGAAAAGCAATGTACAGGGTGTTTTTTCTCCAACTGCACAATTAATCTGAAATTCTGAAATGATCATAATTACAACACTGTATTTTGAGAGATTGTTGCGATTATTGAATGAACTCATTCAGATTGTTCTACACTGCAAATTTCATTAAAATTGAATGAGCCATACCAAAGTTCTCAATAAAAGTAGAATCGATTGAAACGAAATTTCGACATTATCATTTTTTGAAAAAATTTTCTCGAAAAACTAGAAGTGTGCCAAAAAAAATAGAAACTCTCAAATAATGGCTTATTATAGTAGAATCGTAAACAGATAGCGTAGTTTAGGAAACGCTATGTACAGGGTGTTTTTTCAACCTGCACAATTAATCTGGATTTAATACAATAACATAATACATTCGAAACCAATGAATGTGTTCAACACTACTGTACTACGCTGAAAATTTCATTGAAATCGAATAAGCCATACCAAAGTTATCAATAAAAGTAAAATCGGTCGAATCGGACAAACCACCCTGTATATTCTCAACAGAGACCCCCAACCATAAACCAAACGGTGTTCCGAGACTGTCTTGACTAGTGTAAACTTATCCCAAAATCTGACGGTCTCCTCCGGAATCACCCTGTATCTAAAATTTTCAGATTCGCATAATTTTTCTGGTTATACATTCCTGATGAAATTTTCCATCAGTCTTAGTGTCAGTACTTCAAAGTCAACATCCAACCAACAATTCAATCCTCAGAGTTACCTGTTGAGAAAGAAGGAATAACAAATACAAATACTTAGTCCAGATGGTTTGACGACAAAGCAGAATCGGAAATGTTCGCGGAGATATATTTTGATTCGAAATATGTAGTACATCGACGTCTCAAGACCCTTAAGTGTGCCCAGCTGAAATTATTACCTAAAAGAATGAGAAAAACACTGACGTGAGGTCGGGAGCTTTTACGAGCTTGTTCAAATTCGTTGCCAAAGCACCTGTAATCCTGTTCACTTATTGACCCCGCCAAACGCACAAATTTTTTAAAATAGTGAAAATATGAAATTTTGAATGGATGGGTACCTTAATCTACGGACTCATTAGGCGAATTTTACAATTCACTAATTCGACCTTCGTAACAGAAAACCTTCTCTACGAATATCGAGTCTCTAAGTCGTTTCTTGAGGGATTTAATGTTTTTACGACCGCCCTAACCACAGATAATTAATAAAATATCTTCCGGAAGAATCTAATTGGGGACTTGATACTTGCATTGTAGGTATGGAGTTTAATAACGGAAGCCGAATTTGCGGATTGGTAGAATACGCCGATTTGATTATTCCAATATTTTCGAAACCACAAATCATAAAGAATTATTAACCAATACTTCAATCAAAATAATAATAATAATACTTTATTGATCCTTCAAGACACAACAACGTGTATAGGATAAGTCAAGAAAGAATCACATTTTAGTTGTTATTTTTTTTTGGCAGATTGAAAATTTATGCGGAATTTCGTGAGGACCATATAATTGCCAGGCCGCCATCTAAAAATTAATCGAAAAAAATATTGAAATCTTTTTTAATTGCTCTAATTTGAGGATTTTTTTATTGGTCTAATTTAAGGATCATCTCGAAAATTCGCACATATTTACTGATCAGCAATGCACAACTAGTTACCAAGTTTCATTATCATCAGATCAGCATTTCTTGAAATATTTCGAAAGTAACAATGATATTTAGGATGGAACCAAACAATTTAATAATATTTTTTCAAATCGTTCTGAAAATTAATATACAATCAAACTGACATTTTGAAGAATGTTGCTGAAGAGTTACCTCATTTCGAAGAATGTTGCTGAATAGTGACCTCAAAGTCTTCGCTAACTCACTCTGAAATCTGATGAATAGTTCGTGAAAAATTTTCTACCTGTACGATTACTGGAAAATTTCGCTGAAATTGCGCATTGGTATTCTAAAACTTTCTACGGAGTTTGAATGTAATCGCGTTAGTTGTTCTTGAGTTATTGACGAAATTACCCAAAAATTCCATAGAACCACATATTTCTTCTCCAAAAACAAATAACTTATCTAACTGAAATTTGAAGCACTCTCGCTGAATAATGACTTGAAAGTTGGTGCCAAATTTTATGGTAGTCTGATTAATTGTTTCCGAAAAACAATTTTTGTCAACAGAATTTGCACAATTATGATCCTCAAGACATTTTCGTAATGTTGAGCGGCAGTATTTTCAATCTAGTTAAGAATTGTCAATCTGATCGCGTCAGTACTTCTTGAGATATGGAGAAAATAACCTCAACATTCGAATAACAACAAAATTCAACATACTTTTTTTCGTAAATGAATATCGAATAAAATTGAAATGATAAATATTGCTGGTCAATATCGACCTCAAGGTCTGTACCAAATTTCATTAAAATATTATCAATAGTCCGCGAAAAAAAATGTCAACAAAAATGACGAAAATTTTCGAATGATGATTTTCAAGAAAAATCTTACGACTATATCCATATATCCATTTTTGTATCAGGTAGCATTCTTCAACTAACTTCAGAGTTTCAATCTGATGGCATCTTTATATCTTGCCATATTGAGGAAATAACCTCGACATTCCAATCAGCACCGAAATCTGACATTTCAATTAACACCGAAAGTTGAAATTTTTTTTTATATCTCCGATAAAAATAGTCACATTAAAATTTCAAATATTTTTGTTTAATACTGACCTCGAAGTATATGCCAAAATTCATAGAAATCGTTCGATAGTTTCTGAAAAAGAAATGTTTCAACAGAATGTGGAAAATTTTAAAATATCTTTTTTTCATTGTTTAACTATTGAATCAGAGCACTTAGTTGCGTGTTGGTATTCTTTAAATGATAACGGAGTTTGAATCTCTTCGCATCAGTACTCCTTGAGATATTGCGGAAATAACGTTACAATTACAAAGACCATCGAAATTAGGCATATTTTTTTTTCTTATATCTCTGAAATTGAAAATCGGATCGAGTTGAAATTTGAAATATTTTTGTTGAATACTGACCTAAAAGTTCGTGCTGAGTTTAATCGAAATCTAGTCAATTTTCAGAAAAAAAATTTTTCAAAAAAAATTTTGAAAATTTTCGTATAAAAATATTTTTCGAACAACTGAATCAACACAAAATTTTGCTCTAGGTTGCGCATTGGTAGTCCAAAATTATCTACGAAGTTGCAATTTGATCGAGTCAATACTTCATGAGATATGGAGGAATTAACCTCAAATATTCAAGGAGGCCTAACTCCGAAAGTATCTCGGTGATTACACTCATCAACGAACTCAACCAACATATTTGGACTCTAAACCCTATCTGACTTTAACTAACTGTCAAGTTTCAATTAAACCGTTTGAGCAGTTTCTTAAATATCAGGAATTTAATTGAAAAATTTCAAATGACAATAACTCAGAAACCATTCAACCGATTTGTCCCATTAACGAACTTAGCGGCAGAACTCTGATGCGCGACGCAACCTGAAAGTTTCGAGTCGCTAGCTCGCTTTGTTCGACAGTTATCGTGTCGTCAGCCAGCCGGACAGAATCAATTTAGACACTGGACTCGATATCAGTAACTCCAAGATAGTCATTTGCGACCATTTTCAGGAAAAAACTTGAAAATTACAGACATTCGGATAAAACCACAGGTTTTTGTTCCCCAGAATATGCGCGCAAAAATGTCGCACGAAGTTGCGCGTTGGCTATCTCAACTAATTCCGAAGTTTCAAACTGATCGTATATCAGTACCTTCTTCTTGAGGTATTAAAGAACTAACATAAAAATTCCAAATAGGCATAACTCTGAAACAATTAAGCTGATTTTTCCCATTAACGAACTTAATTGATATATTTGCCCTCCAATCCTGAGCTGAGAATTTCGGGTCGCTAACTTCATTCGAAAGTTAGAGCACATACCGATGGACGAAGAGAATAAAATTTGACTACGGGTTCTTTTTCAGGGAGTCTAACTTAATCGTTTGAGTCTTTTTTCTGCTCAAAATTAAAAAATAACAGACTTTGTGACGGAACGGTAACGCGCTGTTCCCTAGAACAGGCGCGTGAAAACCGGAAGACACTTCTAGTAATCATTCGCATTTTCTGACATAGATAATATAGAAAGACGATAAATACTACTACATCATCGTTGTCGGACCCATTTATATAATATTATCGACGTGATTAGTCCCGAAGATCTGGCAACACCGCTGGGACCGAAAACGTTGTGGAACAGTGCTCATTTGTATAATGTGGGAATGAGATGATGGCGGAAAGCTTCTGGCTCGAAGAAGAATATTGACTATGCAACTTTTTTCGATGAAAAAAATTCTTTCCCCTCTCTAGGTACCTGATGAGTTATATTTGCAAAAAGCTTATTTCTTCTCTATATACACGTCTAAGTATTTTGGATCGGGTGGGTGTTAGGTAGCCTGAATAACGTAATGGGCCCGGATGCGTGGATTAGACCACTATATATATATATATATATATATATATATATATATATATATATATATATATATATATATGTTGATCCAATAGACGCATCTAGTCCCGATATATCATACAGGCTACCTAAGACCCACATGATCCAAATGACTTTGACGAGTATATAAAGTGGAAATGAGTTGTTTTAAAATATAACTCACTAGGCAGCCTGAGAGGGGAAAGAATTTCTTTAAGAGAAAAAAGTTGTATAGTAGATAACGTTTCCTAAACCCGAACCACTTCGCTCCCAATCCGATCCCTCATATACCACGCAAACATATCCAGCCAACGTTCGAAATCCCAGCGCTGTTGCCAGATTTTCGGGACCAATAGCGTCGATTGTGGTGTATGAACGGGTTTAAGAAAGAAGGTCAACTTGTTGAATCGTCGAATTTGTATAACTTATGCTATGAAGAGATCCTAATGTCTACTCGAAACAAATTGATGATGAAAATTGAATCGAATGCGAATGAGATACTTCGGTCAAGTATCTCGATTTATTGTGATCTCAAGATCAAATACTTTGTAAAATAGTGAAATATTTATTATTTTCTGAAGGTGTTCCAATCCTTATCAAATATTCGTATCCACTATGGTTATAATATTATAACTACTTGTGTTAATTTTTTCATGAGGAGATGCTTTTAGCCATCGAAGTACCATAGATAGTAAAAAAAAATTTCTTGGAATTTTTCTGATGACACGATGCTCACGAAACTCTACACACAGTTGTTCATCATTATTTTCGAACAGGCTACCAAGTTTTGTCATGATGGAATCAAAATTTTATTAGTTATTCCGGAAAAAACAACGATACCGAGAAAACAAAACACAAAATTTCAAAAAAAAATTCCAAATATTTCCGGAAGTTGAAATCGTATTGAATTGAATTTTTATGACAATTAAAAGCAATAACAAAATTTCGCAAATAGTTGCGCGTCTTTATGTTCTAATTGATCGCCATCCTTCAATCCAATCGTTTGGGCAGTTCCTGAAATATCAGGGAAATAACCTTAAAAAAAGTAAATCCGAAACTACCATTTTAAAACCAACAAAAATTACTGGCTGCATATTTATACAGTGAATAAAATCATTTAGTCTGGTTGATAAAAAATTAAGAGGTCAGAAGTTGAAACTTTAACTACGGAACAGACTATAAGTTGAAATAAAATTCAATTTTAATTAGTAAGTACCGAACAAATACATATTGAGAAATAATTTTGTTTTAATATGTCGTTTTTTCCGTATTTCTAGTTTCAACTGTTGACCTCTCAAACTTTTATTAACCTGAAATGATTTTATTAACTATGTGACTGCGAAAGTAGTAATTATTGTTGGTTTGAAAGTGGTAGTACAGCCAAACTTACGAAACATCTCACCCTGCATTGCATGAAGATTCCAATAAAAATTGAAGTTTTAAGACCATTATTCCTCTTCTATGTCAGAAACTTCATATAAATTACACATATAGTTTAGAGGAATTCTCAAAATCTGTTTCTTTCGTCATTGATATTAAAATAGAAAATAAGATATTTTTATGTCAGGTTAATTCACATTTGGTGATCTTCTAATTATATCATCATCACGAAATTCGGCATGAACCTTCGTGCTGTCATTTTTCCATCAAGTACTGGATTTTAATCTGATCTAATTTGTGTTGTTGGTGACATTCCGAAAATAAAATTCTGAATGGGTTACCGGCGGAAATATTAAATAGATTTTATTCATTCAACAATTCGTTCTCACGGCCGATCGTGAGCGGAAAAAACCAACTTAAAAACTCGATATTTGTAGAGTAGTTTATACCTTAATAACGAAAGCTGAATTGGTTAAAAGGTTAAATCTACTCAATGATTCTAGAGATATATCGAATTTTATTTTTCCGATGTTTCCAAAAATTCACATTGGATTGAATCGATATCCAGTATTTTATTGAAAAATGATGATTGAGGGTTCGTACAGAATTTCGTGAGGATATGATCCGAAGATCGCAAAATATAGAATATACGAAATATAAATTTCAATTTTTGTTTCGAATTGTTCTTATGACATGATCATCGCGAAATTTTCTAAAAAGTTGGTTTTCGGACCTAGCTGGGCGTCATCATGATTGAATCAGTTGCTTACAAGTTATTCTGGAAAAAACAATGATAGGTACCGAGAAAAAAACACGAAGTTCCACAGTTATAAACATGTACTGAAATTCGCTGCGAAAGATTATGCTCAAGGTCATAATGATATTGACCTGGTACTTACAAGGCCTGTGTTTACAGGAAACACCACCAAATTCCAAATTTTCTCGAGGTTGAGACATCTTAAATATTGATTCACGAAATAACTACGGCACTACACTCTCATAAGTTTTCCTGACTGTGGTTTGTGAATCAGAGAGCTGAATGACTTATCAAATTTCCAAGATTTTTATGAGAATTTCATAATGAATATATTGAACTCTTTCAGCCCTTCACTATTAGGTAGTTGATCACGATTAAAAAGAATTTTTTATCTCTAAGTTTCAATTCCAACAATCTACTCTCAACCTACTGGTTTGGGTATTGGGAGGAAAAAAAAAACTCTAACGAATAATGAGAATATATTTATTCCAGAGTCAAAAATTTTTTTCAAGGAAAATGCATATCCTTAACGCTATGTTTAAAATCCCGGTATAGGTCACAGATTTCATCTCGGTATATTTGATGGCGTCACCTACATGCCGCACTAATTGCCAGGATCTTGGCGAATCTCGATAAAAAATCGTTAGCGGTTTCAATTCATCAAAGTGAAACCTAACCTTATTTTTTACGCTGTGTCTAGACTCCCGGTAACCGTGATGAATTTTCTACGTTGACTTTTGATGATGCTCCAGGTACCGAGATCTAAGTCAAGTTCGATGTCTCGAATGTGTTTGTATGGTCATTTGGATAATTTAAAATTATGTTAATTTATACGGCCAGTTTATTTAAATCGAATTTACGGATTTACTTCGAGTCAATACGTAAATATACAGTTTGGGATGTAACACTAATGAAATAGGTATCTTTCATCTCACTTTTCTAAGAGTTTGGCATAGACCTTGAGGTTACTATTACGCAGCACAGTTTCAGTTTCATCGACTTATTTTCAGGGATGCCAGGAAAAATATATGTCAAAATTCGAACCTATTTTCCGGAATGACTCGAAATGATGATCTGGTCATAATGAAACTTGGTAGCTTATTGGCGGAAGCTGAGGCCTAAATTTGTGCCAAATTTCTTGATGATCGTTCCATTAAAATAATCGACACAAAAAATTTCAGAATTTTGCGATCTTCAAATCTCATGGTCCTCACGAAGTTCTGCCTGAACCTTGAAGCTGTAATTTTTCAATCAAGTACTGAGGTACAGAATTTTTTTCCCATGTGTCTTGTTGATAATCTTTCAAGATAAAATTTCGAATTGAAATATCTGCGGAATCCTTGGGTGAAGGTGAGCAATTCGCAAATTCGGCCTTCGTTATCAAACTATAAACCTGCTCTACAAGTATCAAGTCTTTTTTGGGTAGTGGTCGAATTCACGATCGGCAGTAAGATCAACTGAAAACCCAATACTTTTCAAAAGAAACGACCCAGAGACTCGATATTTATAGAGAAGGTTTGGGGCTTGATTCTGAAGGCTCAATTTGTGAATGGAAAAGATCCGCCCAAAACATTTGAAAATATCCCCAATCAAATTTGTTCCATAAGTACAGATCTGATTGAATTGAAATCTAGTATATTATTAAAATGATAGCCTGAAGCAACGAAATTGAACAAGCACTTAAAAGCTCCTGAACCTGAAGTTCAGAATTTTTTTTTCTGCTGGCTGTAATCAATCAAGCGTCCCTTTTCCAGAACTAATTTGTCTTGTATAATTCCAAATTCTCCTCAACTTCCTCAAAATTTTTGAATGTTCTTCAGTTTTTTCATGTTTGAAAACTCGGGAAAACATTTCACTTTGACACATCAACGAAACAATTTAATAGTAAGGTCAGGTTTCACTTTGATGAACAGAAACCGCCCAAGACTACATTTTTTACTGGGATTTGCTTGGATCCCGGTAACTTGTGCGTCATATGGGTGACGTCATCAACTATGCAATGATAAAATGTGTGACCGGAACCGGGATTTTAAAGACAGCGTTCGAAATATGCTTTTGTTATTGACTCTGGAATTTATGCGAAAAAAATCAACCATTAATTCCAACTTGTATAGCATGCTTCAGAAATATACCACCAAACTCTAGTAGAATTTTCAGTCAACACCAAGAGAATTTTGTTTAAACATTGTTTCAAGTCTATAGAAGGCTGTATTCTCACTCAATCGTGATAGAATTGATTTTGACACCGGATTCGTCATCAGGGGGTCCAACTCAGTCGTTTGAGACCAATTCCGGCTCAACGTTCAAAAATTACAGTTATTTGGACAAAACGATGGCACGCTATTTTCCAGAACATGCTCGCAATACTAGTTGGAAAATGCACCGCTATTATTTGCATTTATTTGTATAATTCTGTTACTTGGGAATATTTTTTGTCACGAAAAGTGCAATTTATTTTATTCCCCATGCTGAATTGACATCCAATGAAACCATACTGTATACTTCATTCTCTTACGGTTTGAATAGACTAGATTTTTAACATTCACAAAACTCGAGAAAAAGACATTAAAATAAAGAAATGTTCGCTCTGTACAAGTTCAAATCATGTGCCAATAGTGAACGTTTTCAAACTGTATGATCCAAATTCGGATCTATGAAATATTGAATCGATAAAAATCACGAACATGAAAACTTTCCAAGCCAAATATGAGTCATGGCAAAAACATTTTTATCGACGCTTGTATCCTTCTTCGGGCTTGCATAAGTTTTGACAAAGTGTCGATTTTCGGTGTGTATGTCGAGAGGATGCAATATCAAATATTCGAGTTCCATGTAATGAATTTAAAATCAACGTTTCTCATGGCGACGGCATGCTATAGCGGGATCATATAAGCTGTTTTTTTCGGCTTGCCTATTATGTGGAAAAGCTGAAATATTCAATTCGAAGGTTCAGAATCAGAATAACTCATGACGATGACTCGCTATACCGAAGAACACTTCTGTGGACTTCTACAATCCCGCTGATGCTTGCAGCTGGCCGTCGTCATGGGGTATGTTTATTAGGAATTTTTATTACTATGTTTAAGTACCATTGATGGTTGTAAACAAGTCATAAAAATTTTGTTCTAACTGCGATCCAACTACCAAAAAGGAAACGGCTAAAACAGTTCAATATGGGTGCGTTTTTATTTCAATCAGTTGAAGCGATGAATTCCATCGAGCGATGAAAAAACGATTGACGTGACATCATCACATCTCTCGAAAGGTTCCTAAACATAGGGTGGAATTACAGACAGAAATCAGTGAATTCCCAATGAATTTCGTTATTGGATTTGAATTTTAATGAACGGTTTTTCTGGTATAATTACTGATAACGAATACTTTATATCATAATGTTCAGAAATCAATCATTTCATTTGTTTTGCAGATATCCTATCATTCCGTGATAGTTATTTGCTGTATTTTCACACATATTCTTATCAGAAATCATTATTATGGATGCGGAATTATTTCCGTTGTGCAAAATATGTTAGAAACTTGATGATCATTCTGCTAGTGATGAGGAATTCGTAATTTTTGAATTGGAAACGAAAAATAATGAAAGACATGTAAATGCTTATAATCGTATTGGGGAAAATGTACCTAGGTATCTTATTTTTATAGCTAATTTTTTCAAATCATCTGCACATCTGCACCATACATTTTTCTACTTTACACACTTAACAATATTCGATAAATCAACGAAAACATTGAAGTAAGGTTAGAATGATCCATCAGTTCGATCGACTTCCGAGTAAGATTGATCCGATTAGTAATCAGAAATTGATCGATTAAACTACGTTGAAAAAAACGCCCTGCTGAAATTCTTCGGGATTTCTCTGATGAAAATGTAAACTCCGTGGTGCATTTACGATTAATCGATTGGATATCTCGATTAAAATATAAAAACACACCATATTTTCATCATGAAATTTCTATACAGATCTTGAAAATTAAATATTCCATTCATCATCACGATTCACAAACCGGAAAGTCATGAAAAGCTACACCAGTCCAGTGCCGTCATCATGTTCATTTCGTGAATCAATATTTAAGAGGTCAAGAACATGAGACAATTTGTAACTTAGTGGTATGCTCTGTGAACGCAGATTTTTAAGGAATCAATTTTATGTCTACATCTTCCTGTTTTCCGTTTATTTTCGAAATTAGGACAAAGGGGCAGCCAACTTACGACGGGGATTACTACTGTCAAGAACAATGAAGGATCATTAAAAAATATAATTATATTTGATTCAGCATGAAGAGGTAGATTTAATATTTTCTTTTTCTCTGAAAATAGGTATTGACTCTAAAATGTATGCAAGACAAATGATCCGAATTCAAATACTTGCATGGGAAAATTCAGAAATAGATCGCCAAACTCCAGATGTGGAATGATGGCTGGAAGTAAATAAAATAATTAACTAAAACTATATTAGTTTTCAATTCCCAACTCTCCCAAAAATTAACCCTCCCGAGGCACGAAAAATTTTTGTCGATTTCAATTTGTTCCTCCGAAACCAATGATCGAACAGAAACAACATAAAGAAGAAAAATCTAGAACCTGCTAGAATCTGCTGACGTGAAGTCAGCAGCTTCTACGCGCTTGTTGTTGAAATATAAAAATTTTCAAAAAAAAACAATAATTTTTTTTTCGAAATTTTCCATGGATAATTCTTCTCATTGACACTGTTCATCTTCCAACCAAGTTTCATTTCGATCAGATAAATATTTTTCGAGTTATTGAAAAATCAAAATTTCAAATGGCTGTAGCACAGAAACCATTCGGCAGATTTGGCCCATTAATGAACTCAACTGGGATATTCAGGATCTTAACCTTAACTAAAAATTTCAGGGTTCTAGGTTTTTCCTTGCGAGGGTTACAGCGCACACGGCCGGCCGGACGGACAGAATCAATTTTGACCACGGATTCTTCATCAGTGAGTCCAACCTAGTCGTTCGAGACCAGTTCCGGCTCAAAATTATAAAATTACAGAGATCGTGACGAAATGATAACGCGCTGTTCCCCAGACAAGCGCGTAAAAAGTATTCATAAATAGAACCACACTAATTTGTTAGAGTCTCTACTGCATTCATAAGAAGATGAAAATTGAAATGTTCAATACTCGAAAAGAACACTCATTTAAAGAACATAACACAATATGTACCCGCATTGTGCTTCTATTAAAACAGGCTCATTTTACGATTAAGTCGTACCGATAATTCCTTCGCGGCCATCACGTGAAAGTATCACATACCCACGCTGCTCTTTCTGGCTTGTACAATGGATGCCAAGAAATAAGTGACACCACGTGAAGCAAAATTCTTGGATTCAGGTTTTAAAAACTAATATACTTTGAACACATTTGGACACTGACTTATTCATCTTGAGGAATTACCTGAAAACTTCTCGATTAGAAATTTTTGACTGGAAAGGAACAAGCTGCAGTCTTAACCAACTCTACAAATATCGAAGTTTTTCTCGGGAGTTATTGTGTTAACGGCCGGTCTTACTGGTAAAAAAAAGACCACTGAAATAATCTAATCAGAAACTTGATGAATGAAGGGTAGGTTTCGAGTTCAATTATGAAGGCCGAATTTGCGAATTGGTGAAATCCACTCAATGGTCCCGAACATACATATTTAATCTGGCCAATATTTCCAAGAATACAGATAAAATCTTATAAAAATCTAGTACTTCAATGAGGAATGAACACTTGATGGTCCCTGCGGAATTTCATGAGGCACATATCATTAGCCGATCAGCAGATATAATTATGATTTTTTTGATCGATCCAATCGAACGATCATCACGAAATTTCGCAACAATTTGCTCATCAGCATTTTCCAACTATTAAGATGTTCATCATGTCCAGCTCAGTATTTATTGAAGTATTTCAGAAATGACAACGATACCTAGTTGATAACTATACAATTTGAAATATTTTTTTCCAATATCTCCAAAGATTAAAACACGAGTTCAAGGTCTGTGTCGAATATCATCAAAATGCAATAAATTGTTTTCGCAGAAAAACCTCGAATAAAACTTGGAAAATTTTCGAAAGGAAATTATTTTTTGATTTTGAGTCCGTAACACACTCACGAAATTTAAAGAATTGTTGCGCATCCCTAATACATGACTATCTACGAAATTTAAATCTGATCGCGTTAGTTCCGTATGAAATGTTGGGGAAATAACATTGAATTTTCAAATATCCACGAAGTTTGGCATACATATTTCTTTACCAATATCTCCTGGATTTGGTATCAGATAGAACTGAAATTTGAAGTGCTTCGGTTGGATATTGATTTTAAGGTTTGTTCCAAATTTCATTGAAATCTGTTAAGTAGAAACAATTTTTGTCAAGAATTTTGGGAATTTTTGAAAATATTTTTTTTTTCACAACAATCCAGAAGACATATTCTTAAGCTAGACATGAAGTTTCAATTTGATCACGTCATTTCTTCTCGAGATATTGGGAAAATAACCGCAAAATTTCGAAATTCTACATATTTATTCTTCCAAGAAAGTCCTGAACCGGTCCAAATACTTATTTATCATAAACTCTCTTCTCTTTGTATCGTTCGATCACTCCAGATACGATATGTGGTCATGTGACAAAAAAATCCGTCGTATCTCGAATGATATGATCTACCTCTTCAGCAAAACATTCCCAAACACTGATGTTATCACTTGGGGAATGATTTATAAAACCTATATTCGGCCGATAATGGAGTACGCAGGTCCGGCTTGGTGGACTTCTTTGCGGGGCGAGGTGGATGGGTTGGAGTCTGTTCAGAGATGGAGCACCAGAATTCCTTACGGCGTTAAAAGACCTGATTACGCAACAAGGTTGAAAGTGCTCGATATACCCACATTTGAACAACGGCGTACGAACAATTTACGGGGCCATGGATTCAAGCTCGCGAAGGAAAATCAGGACTACCCAGAGGCAAATGTTTTTGTCAAACCGAGTTTTCAATGTTTGGAACTCCTTGCCTGAAATCGTCGTAGAATCATCTTCGGTGAATGGATTCAAGAACAGCTTCGACCGATGGGTGACCTTGTAGTGATGATGGTGTTCTATACAATTTCTTTTTTTTTTTTTTTTTTTCCTCTTTATGATTTTTCAACCATATGTACTAAGTTCATTTCTAGGAGTTCACTTTTAATTTAGTTTATGATGTGAGTTTATAGGTGTTTACCTCAACTCTTATCCAAATAAAATAATAATAATAATAATATTACTGAAAGGCTATTATGTAGCAATAGCTCTGTAACATTCCTTTGTTTCTGATTATTAAACTCCATCAAGAGAATATTATCCTTTCACACTTTCTCATAGCTGTCTCCCAAAATATTTAACCTTCCAATGGTGAATCAAATATGCTTAGTGATGACCTTTTATTGTCTATATCTTTCTTTGCAAACGGAGAATATCACCAAACTCCTAATGTTCTAAGAATTCGATACCTTGATTATTGATTCATGAAGGAACGAGCCTAATTTGAAATATTCAATTTTGAAACTCTGTATGAAAGATTTTCCATGTGTTATACCCTTTGCCGAACTACAATACCAAAAAGCAACTTCCTATTTTACTGGTCGAAAAGATGAAATATCTAATTCAGAGTATCTGTATGGAATCATATCATATGTTTCGAGGACAACGCCCTTTACCGGGCATCTGAGTTTGGATTTTTACTGTGTAGCTCGAAAATATAAAACATCTCATTTTCGTTCGGTATGGAGAATTCACAATAAACTTTCCCCATGACGGTGACTCCCCATAGCGGGATCGTACAAGTATCCATAATAGAAGTTTCCAGGTTAGTATATCTCGCTGTACAGTGTTGCCAAGTTCAGGGACTCGAAACGTTGATTAATCATACGAATTTTATACAGCTAGTTGATTCCCTCAGAAGCGCCCTCGCACTGGCCAAACCCTGAAACTTTCTGTGTATAATATGATGTATCACCGATTTTTTACACCCGGCTGAAATTTCGTTTATAGCATCCCCTGACCCCCCAGACCTCAAAAACATGGTCAGACGCTAAGAGACCCGGGACCGGGTCTGAACACGTCACTTTTGGACTGGAAAGGCGGTCAAGTGTATAGATTCGGGTCTGTATGTGCGGTCGAATAAAGCTATATATATATATATATATATATATATATATATATATATATATATATATATATATATATATATATATATTTTAGCTTTTACCCTTAAGCTTACCCTTACCCTTGCCCTTACCCTTACCCTTACCCTTGCTTTTACCCTTAGGCTAACCCTTACCCTTACCCTTACCCTTACCCTTGCTTTTACCCTTAAGCTTACCCTTACCCTTACCCTTGCCCTTACCCTTACCCTTACCCTTGCTTTTACCCTTAGGCTAACCCTTACCCTTACCCTTACCCTTACCCTTACCCTTGCTTTTACCCTTAAGCTAAGGGTAAGGGTAAAGGTAAGGGTAAGCCTAAGGTTAAAAGCAAGGGTAAGGGTAAGGGTAAGGGTAAGGGTAAGCTTAAGGGTAAAAGCAAGGGTAAGGGAAAGGGTAAGGGTAAGGGTAAGCCTAAGGGTAAAAGCAAGGGTGAGGGTAAGGGTAAGGGTAAGGGTAAGGGTAAGCTTAAGGGTAAAAGCAAGGGTAAGGGTAAGGGTAAGGGTAAGGGTAAGGGTAAGGGTAAGCTTAAGGGTAAGGGTAAGGGTAAGGGTAAGGGTAAGCTTAAGGGTAAAAGCAAGGGTAAGGGTAAGGGTAAGGGTAAGGGTAAGGGTAAGGGTAAGCTTAAGGGTAAAAGCAAGGGTAAGGGTAAGGGTAAGGGTAAGGGTAAGGGTAAGGGTAAGGGTAAGGGTAAGCTTTAGGGTAAAAGCAAGGGTAAGGGTAAGGGTAAGGGTAAGGGTAAGGGTAAGGGTAAGGGTAAGGGTAAGGGTAAAGGTAAGGGTAAGGGTACCCTTACCCTTACCCTTACCCTTACCCTTGCTTTTACCCTTAAGCTTACACTTACCCTTACCCTTACCCTTACCCTTACCCTTACCCTTACCCTTACCCTTACCCTTACCCTTACCCTTGCTTTTACCCTTAGGCTTACCCTTACCTTTACCCTTACCCATACCCTTACCCTTACCCTTACCCTTACCCTTACCCTTGCTTTTACCCTTAAGCTTACCCTCACCCTTACCCTTACCCTTACCCTTACCCTTGCTTTTACCCTTGGGCTTATCCTTACCCTTACCCTTAACCTTACCCTTGCTTTTACCCTTAAGGTAAGGTTAAGCCTAAGGGTAAAAGCAAGGGTAAGGGTAAGGGTAAGGGTAAGGGTAAAAGCAAGGGTAAGGGTAAGGGTAAGGGTAAGGGTGAGGGTAAGCTTAAGGGTAAAAGCAAGGGTAAGGGTAAGGGTAAGGGTAAGGGTAAGGGTATGGGTAAGGGTAAAGGTAAGGGTAAGCCTAAGGGTAAAAGCAAGGGTAAGGGTAAGGGTAAGGGTAAGGGTAAGGGTAAGCTTAAGGGTAAAAGCAAGGGTAAGGGTAAGGGTAAGGGTAAGGGTAAGCCTAAGGGTAAAAGCAAGGGTAAGGGTAAGGGTAAGGGTAAGGGTAAGGGTAAGCTTAAGGGTAAAAGCAAGGGTAAGGATAAGGGTAAGGGTAAGGGTAAGGGTAAGGGTAAGGGTAAAAGCAAGGGTAAGGGTAAGGGTAAGGGTAAGGGTAAGGGTAAGGGTAAGGGTAAGGGTAAGGGTAAGGGTAAGGGTAAGCTTAAGGGTAAAAGCAAGGGTAAGGGTAAGGGTAAGGGTAAGGGTAAGGGTAAGCTTAAGGGTAAAAGCAAGGGTAAGGGTAAGGGTAAGGGTAAGGGTAAGGGTAAGGGTAAGGGTAAGGGTAAGGGTAAGGGTAAGGGTAAGGGTAGGGGTAAGGGTAAGGGTAAGGGTAAGGGTAAAGGTAAGGGTAAGCCTAAGGGTATATATATATATATATATATATATATATAATATTTAAGATAAGGGATATCGACCATTAATAACAAAGTTTTCTTCACTCTTTATTCATAGCCAAGCTTTCGAAACAATTTGTTTCTTCTTCAGGGCAGCTAAAAATTTTACAAGCACATTAGAAAAAGTAAGTTTTGTTTAAAAATCAATATTACCGAATGTAAGATCTAAAACAACATCAAATGAAGGGATAAAACTCCTTGCATCAAAAACAACTAAATTTTTCTCACAGATACAGTCTTTAAAAAGTTCTACAATATTAATTAAAAAGTTCTTCCCCATGAGGTGTGCCTTTAAGGTTATCTGTCACAATTGTAACTTCACCGAATGTCATCTGTGAATAGTGCTTCAATTTAATGGTCTTGCTTATTCATCAACAGCAAGACCATTAAATTGAAGCACTATTCACAGATGACATTCGGTGAAGTTACAATTGTGACAGATAACCTTAAAGGCACACCTCATGGGGAAGAACTTTTTAATTAATATTGTAGAACTTTTTAAAGACTGTATCTGTGAGAAAAATTTAGTTGTTTTTGATGCAAGGAGTTTTATCCCTTCATTTGATGTTGTTTTAGATCTTACATTCGGTAATATTGATTTTTAAACAAAACTTACTTTTTCTAATGTGCTTGTAAAATTTTTAGCTGCCCTGAAGAAGAAACAAATTGTTTCGAAAGCTTGGCTATGAATAAAGAGTGAAGAAAACTTTGTTATTAATGGTCGATATCCCTTATCTTAAATATTAAAAATAGTACGACCTTTATCTCTAAAAATCTAATATATATATATATATATATATATATATATATATATATATATATATATATATATATATATATATATATATATATATATATATATATATATATATATATATATTCCAAAAAAAGGTGATCTTTCGCAGCCGAAGAACTATAGACCTATAACATGTTTGCCGTCAGCGTATAAAATACTCACCTCGACAATCGGCCATAAAATCCGAACCCACCTACTGAAGAACAATATAATGGCATGGGAGCAAAATGGGTGCAGGGAGAGAGGACGAGGGAGCAAAGAACTTCTGGTTATCGACAAGATGCTCACAAAACAGGCAAAAAAAAGATCTAAAAACATATCGATGGCCTGGATCGATTACCAGAAGGCATACGATTCGGTACCGCACACTTGGCTTCTTGAAATCCTGAACGTGTACAAGGTGAACGGAAAGATAATAGAACTTGTGAAATCCCTGATGTCAACATGGCGCACAACATTATCTGTTAAAACCAGGAAAACCACGTACAGGACGCAAGAAATAAAAATAAAGAACGGTATATTCCAAGGAGATGGATTGAGCCCGCTGTTGTTCTGCCTCGCTTTAAACCCCCTCAGCAACATGCTAAATAGATCCGCGTATGGCTACGCAACTGACGATCGCACCAAAATAACTCATCTCTTTTATATGGACGATCTGAAGTTGTTTGCTAGGGGAAAACAACAACTGGAGGGGGAACTGGAGCTGGTTAGAGGGTTCAGTACAGACATAGGAATGTCATTTGGTCTAGAAAAATGTGCCATGGTGGAGGTGAAGAGGGGAAGGCTGATGGAAACAGAAAATATTACATTGGCGGATGGACGAGAGATAGCAAGACTGGGGACAGAGGACACATACAAATATCTGGGGATACAGCAGACGTATGAACTAAAAGAAACAGAGAACAAGAACGCCACAGAAACCGAACTCATCAGAAGAGTCAAGAAAATAATCAACACGCAACTGTCAGCAAAAAATAAAATCGCAGCTATTAACATCTGGGCCGTACCTACATTTACGTACACTGCTGGAATTCTCAATTGGTCCAAAACAGATCTAGAAAGACTGGACAGGAAAATACGAACAACATTCACTCAACATGGCATGCTACATCCGAAATCGGCAATTGAGAGGATATACTTACCACGCAAAGAGGGAGGACGTGGACTCAGCAACCTGGAGCACATCTGTCTGAAAGAGGAAAAAAAGATAAAAGATTACTTTGGAAAGAAAAATTTACCTGTACATCAATGGGTAGCCGCTCAATGCACAGCAATAGACAGAAGGTGCAACGATCAAGAAATAGAAGAAGATCTACCTGGAAAGTTGATACAAAGCTGGAAAACCAAGGCCTTGCACGGTAGATTCTACGCAAGCTTACACCAACCAGACGCAGATATTCAGAGCTCTAATACTTACCTGGTGCAGGGCTACCTCTATCCCCAAACGGAAGGAACATTCCTGGCCATCCAAGACCAGGTGGTTCCAACCAGAACATATGCAAAACACATTCTCGGACAACAGGTGGAGACTACGAAATGTAGGATGTGCCACACCGCCGAGGAAACAATCCAGCACCTAACCTCGGGTTGTTCCACAATTGCAGGCACAAGATATCTAGCCCGCCATAATAATATGGGGAAAGTCGTTCACCAGCTGCTGTGTCTCCAAAAACAAATTATCCATCATTTCACACCTCACCACTTATATACTCCACAAACCGTAATGGAAAACGAACAATTCAAGATCTACTGGGACTTGACCGTCATAACAGATAGAGGCGTTGAACACAATAGACCGGACATGGTGGTATGGGAGAAAACAAAAAAGACCGCCTTAATAATTGACTTTGCTGTGCCGCAAGACAACAACCTAACGAGAAGTTATGCCGAAAAAATATCGAAGTACGAGGCACTGGCACAGCAAATGAAAGACATGTGGCGCCTGAGAACAGTGACGATAATGCCGCTTATCATAAGCGCGAACGGCATCGTACATCGGAAGACAATCCAACATTTACGCGAACTGGACTTGCCAGAGAACTCCATCACCTGGATGCAGAAGGCGGTAATACTGGGAACCGTCAGCATTGTCCGGAAGATTATCTATCCTCATTAGCACACGTTGTTACTCTTGGCGCTTGCGCCCGGGTAACACGGATACCACGAGAAGTGTGAAGGAAAAAAAAAAAAAAAAAAAAAAAAAAAAAAAAAAAAAAAAAAAAAAAATATATATATATATATATATATATATATATATATATATATATATATATATATATAGCTTTATTCGACCGCACATACAGACCCGAATCTATACACTTGACCGCCTTTCCAGTCCAAAAGTGACGCGTTCAGACCCGGTCCCGGGTCTCTTAGCGTCTGACCATGTTTTTGAGGTCTGGGGGGTCAGGGGATGCTATAAACGAAATTTCAGCCGGGTGTAAAAAATCGGTGATACATCATATTATACACAGAAAGTTTCAGGGTTTGGCCAGTGCGAGGGCGCTTCTGCGGGAATCAACTAGCTGTATATAATTCGTGTGGTTAATCAACGTCTCGAGTCCCTGAACTTGGCAACACTGTACAGCGAGATATACAAACCTGGAAACTTCTATTATGGACACTTGTACGATCCCGCTATGGGGAGTCACCGTCATGGGGAAAGTTTATTGTGAATTCTCCATACCGAACGAAAATGAGATGTTTTATATTTTCGAGCTACACAGTAAAAATCCAAACTCAGACGCCGGGTGAAGGGCGTTGAACTCGAAACATATAATATGACTCCATACAGATACTCTGAAGTAGATATTTCATCTTTTTGACCAATAAAATAGAAAGTTGCTTTTTGGTATTGTAGTTCGGCATAGGGTCAATACCTTATGGAAAATCTTTCATACAGAGTTTCAAAATTGAATATTTCGAATCAAGCTCGTTCCTTCGTGAATCAATAATTAAAGTATCGAATTCTCAAAACATTTGGAGTTTGGTGATATTCTCCGTTTGTAAAGGAAGATATAGACAATAATTGGTCATCACTAAGCATATTTGATTCACTATTGAGAGGTTCAATATTTTGGGAGAAAGCTGCGAGAAAGTTTGAAAGGATAATATTCTCTTTATGGAGTTTAATAATTAATCAGTAACAGAGGAATGTTACAGTGCTATTGCTACACAATAGCCTTCCAGTAACTCCAGCCGAGACACGACGGATTTTTTTGTCACGTGACCATGTATCGTATCTGGAGTGATCAAACGATATAAAGAGAAGGGAGTTTACGATAAATAAGTATTTCGACCGGTTCAGGACGTTCTTGGAAGAATAGATATGGAGAATTTCGAAATTTTGAGGTTATTTTCCCAATATCTCGAGAAGAAATGACGTGATCATAAAAAAACTTCATGACTAGTTTTAGAATATATCTTCTGGATTGTTATGAAAAAAAAGTATTCTCAAAAATTTCCAGAATTCTTGACGAAAATAATTTCTACAGATCTGATTTCAATTAAATTTGGCACAAACCTTGAAATCAATATCCAACAGAAGCTCTTCAAATTTCAGTTCCATCTGATACCAAATCCAGGAGATATTGGTAAAGAAATGTGTATGCCAAATTTCGCGATTATTCGAAAATTCAATGTTATTTCCCCAATATTTCAAACGGGACTAACGCGATAAGATTCAAATTTCGTAGATAGTCGTGGATAAGGGATGCGCAACAATTCTTTAAATTTCGTGACTGTTACGGACTTAAAATCAAAAATAATTTTTTTTCGAAAATTTTTCAATTTTTTTTCGAGGTTTTTCTGCGGAAACAATTCATTGGATTCTGATGATATTCGACACAGACCTTGAACTCACCATTTGACATCAGCCCCTCAAATTTCAGGTTTCTCGTATTATAATCTTCGGAGATATTGGAAAAACTATTTCAAATTGTTTAATTATCAACTAGGTATCGTTGTCATTTCTGAAATACTTCAAAAAATACTAGGCTGGACATGATGAAAAATCTAAATAGTTGGAAAATGCTGATGAGCAAATTGTTGCGAAATTTCGTGATGTTCGTTCGATTGGATCGATCAAAAAAATCAGAATTATATCTGGTGATCGACTAATGATATGTGCCTCATGAAATTCCGCTGGGATCATGAAGTGGTCATTCCTCATTGAAGTATTAGATTTTTATACGATTCTATCTGTACATTCTGTCCGTCCGCCCGTGTGCCCTGTAACTCTTGGAAGGAAAGACCTAGAGTCCTGAAATTTTCAGGTTAAGATCCTGAATTTCTCGGTTAAGTTCGTTAATAGGCCAAATCTGCCGAACGATTTTTGTGCTATAGCCATTTGGAATTTTGATTTTTCAATAACTCGGAAAACATTTATCTGATCGAAATGAAACTTGGTTGGAAGATGAATAGTGTCAATGAGAAGAATTATCCATGAAAAATTTTGAAAAAGAAAATATTTTTTATTTGAAAATTTTTATAATTCATTAAAATTTCACCATTTCGTAATGTGAACAAGCGCGTGAAAGCTGCTGACTTCACGTCAGTGTTTTTCTAGATTTTTCTACCTAATTTTGTTTCTGTTCGATCATTGGGTTCTGAGGAACAAACTGAAATCGACCAAAATCTTCCGTGCCTCGGGAGGGTTAATTTCTGTGAGAGTTGAGAATTGAAAACTAATTTAGTTTTAGTTAATTATTTTATTTACTCTCAGCCATCATTCCACTTCTGGAGTTTGGCTATCTATTTCTGAATTATCCTTTGCAAGTATTTAACTTTGGATAATTTTTCTTGCATACATTTCAGAGTTCTTGACATTTGTAATCCTCGACGTGAGTTGATTGCCTCTCTTTCGTAATTTTGAAAATAAACGGAAAACGGGAAGATGTAGACATAGAATTGATTCTTCAAAAATCTGCGTTAACAGAGCATACCACCGAGTTACAAATTGTCTCAAGTTCTTGACCTCTAAAATATTGATTCACGAAATGAACATGACGATGGCACTGGACTGGTGCAGCTTTTCATGACTGTGGTTTTTCTGTTTGTGAATCGTAATGATGAATGAAATATTTAATTTTCAAGATCTGTATAGAAATTTCATAATGAAAATAGGGTGCGTTTTTACTTTAATCGAGATATCTAATCGATTAATCGTAAATGCACCACGGAGTTTATATTTTCATCAGAGAAATCCCGAAGAATTTCAGAAGGGTGTTCTTCTTTTTCAACGTAGTTTAATCGATTAATTTCTGATTACTAAGCGTATCCATCTTACTCGGAGGTCGATCGAACTGATGGATAATTCTAACCTTACTTCAATGTTT
The DNA here is from genome assembly GCA_958510865.1 of Myrrha octodecimguttata. Lineage (NCBI taxonomy): Eukaryota > Metazoa > Arthropoda > Insecta > Coleoptera > Coccinellidae > Myrrha > Myrrha octodecimguttata. Next base: position 33,279 of record CAUEHS010000794.1, read on the forward strand.
TGACCAGAAGTTTTCGTGGATTTATCGAATATTGTTAGGTGTGTAAAGTGGAAAAATGTATGGTGCAGATGATTTAAAAAAATTAGCTACAAAAACAAGCTATTTAGGTACATTTTCCTCAATACAATTATTGGTATTTACATGTCCTTCATTATTCTTCCTTTCCAATTCAAATATTACGCATTCCTCATCACTAGCAGAATTATCATCAAGTTTCTAACATATTTTTCACAACGGAAATAATTGCGCATCCATAATAATGATTTCTGATAAAAATATGTGCAGAAATACAGCAAATAACTATCACAGAATGAAAGGATATCTGCAGAACAAATGAAATAATTGATTTCTGTACATTATAATATAAAGTGTTCGTTATCAGTAATTATACCAGAAAAACCGTTCATTGAAATTCGAATCCAAAACCGAAATTCATCGAGAATTCACTGATTTCTGTCTTTAATTCCACCCCATGTTTAAAAACTTTTCGAGAGATTTGATGACGTCACGTCAATCGTTTTTTCATCGCTCGATGGAATTCATCGCTTCAACTGATTAAAAAAAAAACGCACCCATATCGAACTGTTTCAGCCGTTTCCTTTTTGGTAGTTGGATCGCAGTTGGAACAAAATTTTTATGACTTGTTTACAACCATCAATGATACTTAAACATAGTAATAAAAATTCATAATAAACATATCCCATGACGACGGCCAGCTGCAAGCATCAGCGGGATTGTAGAAGTTCACAGAAGTGTTCTTCGGTAGAGCGAGTCATCGTCATGAGTCATCCTGATTCTGAACCTTCGAATTGGATATTTCAGCTTTTCCACATAATATGCAAGCCGAAAAGAACAGTTCCGGAGCTTATATGATCCCGCTATAGCATGCCGTCGCCATGAGAAACGTTGATTTTAAATTCATTACATGGAACTCGAATATTTGATATTGCATCCTCTCGACATACACACCGAAAATCGACACTTTGTCAAAACTTATGCAAGCCCGGTGAAGGATACAAGCGTCGATAAAAATGTTTTTGTAATGACTCATATTTGGCTTGGAAAGTTTTCATGTTCGTGATCATACAGTTTGAAAACGTTCACTATCGGCACATGATTTGAACTTGTACAGAGCGAACATTTCTTTATTTTGATGTCCTTTTCCCGAGTTTTGTGAATGTTAAAAATCTAGTCTATTCAAACCGTAATAGAATGAAGTATACAGTTTGGTTTCATTGGATATCAATTCAGCATGGGGATATTGAGCCAATAAAATAAATTGCACTTTTCGTGACAAAAAATATTCCCGAGTAACAGAACTATACAGGGTTTACTACCATCTCCATGGCAAGTAATAGCTGTGCTTATTCCAACTAGTTTTGCGAGCATGTTCTGGAAAATAGCGTGCCATCGTTTTGTCCAAATGTCTGTAATTTTTGAACGTTGAACCGGAATTGGTCTCAAACGACTACGTAGGACCCCCTGATGACGAATCCGGTGTCAAAATCAATTCTATCACGATTGAGTGAGAATGGAGCCTTTTATAGACTTGAAACAATTATTAAACAAAATTTTCTTAGTGTTGACTGAAAATTCTTCTAGACTTTGGTGGTATATTTCTGAATCATGCTATACAAGTTGGAATTAATGGTTGATTTTTTTCGCATAAATTCCAGAGTCAATAACAAAAGCATATTTTGAACGCTGTCTCTAAAATCCTGGTACCGGTCACACATTTTATCATTGCATAGTTGATGACGTCACCCATATGACGCACAAGGTACCGGGATCCAAGCAAATTCCAGTAAAAAATGTAGCCTTGGGCGGTTTCTGTTCATCAAAGTGAAACCTGACCTTACTATCAAATTGTTTCGTTGATGTGTCAAAGTGAAATTTTTTCCCGAGTTTTCAAACATGAAAAAACTGTTGAAATGGTTTTCATTCTATGAAGAACAATCAAAAATTTTGAGGAAGTTGAGGAGAATTTGGAATTGTACGAGAAAAAAAAGTGCTGGAAAAGGGACGCTTGATTGATTACAGCCAGCAGAAAAAAAATTCTGAACTTCAGGTTCAGGAGCTTTTAAGTGCTTGTTCAATTTCGTTGCTTCAGGCTATCATTTTAATAATATACTAGATTTCAATTCAATCTGATCTGTACTTATGGAACAAATTTGATTGGGGATATTTTCAAATGTTTTGGGCGGATCTTTTCCATTCACGAATTGAGCCTTCAGAATCAAGCCCCAAACCTTCTCTATAAATATCGAGTCTCTGGGTCGTTTCTTTTGAAAAGTATTGGGTTTTCAGTTGATCTTACTGCCGATCGTTAATTCGACCACTACCCAAAAAAGACTTGATACTTGTAGAGCAGGTTTAGAGTTTGATAACGAAGGCCGAATTTGCGAATTGCTCACCTTCACCCAAGGATTCCGCAGATATTTTCATTCGAAATCTTATCTTCAAAAAATTATCAACAAAACACATGGGAAAAAAATTCTGTACCTCAGTACTTGATTGAAAAACTACAGCTTCAAGGTTCAGGCAGAACTTCGTGAGGACCATGAGATTTGAAGATCGCAAAATTCTGAAATTTTGTGTGTCGATTATTTTAATGGAACGATTATCAAGAAATTCAGCACAATTTTAGGCCTCAGCTTCCGCCAATAAGCTACCAAATTTCAATATGAAACTGAAACTGTGCTGCTAAATAGTAACCTCAAGGTCTATGCCAAACTCTGTTGCAAGTTTCTGTAAAATACCCCACATGTTACATAACTTAGAAAAGTGAGATGAAAGATACCTATTTCATTAGTGTTACATCCCAAACTGTATATTTACGTATTGACTCGAAGTAAATTAGTAAATTCGATTTAAATAAACTGGCCGTATAAATTAACATAATTTTAAATTACCCAAATGACCATACAAACACATTCGAAATATCGAACTTGACTTAGATCTCGGTACCTGGAGCATCATCAAAAGTCAATGTCGAAAATTCATCACGGTTACCGGGAGTCTAGACACAGCGTAAAAAATAAGGTTAGGTTTCACTTTGATGAATAGAAACCGCTAACGATTTTTTATCGAGATGCGCCAAGATCCTGGCACTTAGTGCAGCATGTGGGTGACGCCATCAAATATACCGAGATGAAATCTGTGACCTATACCGGGATTTTAAACATAGCGTTAAGGATATGCATTTTCCTTGAAAAAAATTATTGACTCTGGAATAATTATATTCTCATTATTCGCTAGAGTTTTTTTTCTCCTCCCAATACCCAAACCAGTAGGTTGGGAGTAGGTTGTTTGAGGTGAAACTTAGTGATAAAAAATTCTTTTTAATCGTGATCAACTACCTAATAGTGAAGGACTGAAAGAGTTCAATATATTTATTATGAAATTCTCATACAAATCTTGGAAATTTTCTTAAGTCATTCAGCTCTCTGATTCACAAACCACAGTCAGGAAAACTTATGAGAGTGTAGTGCCTTAGTTATTTCGTGAATCAATATTCAAGATGTCTCAACCTCGAGAAAATTAGGAATTTGGCGGTGTTTCCTGTAAACACAGGCCTTGAAAGTACCAGGTCAATATCATTATGACCTTGAGCTTAATCTTTCGCGTCGAATTTCAGTACATGTTTATAAATGTGGAACTTCGTTTTTTTTTCTCGGTATCATTGTTTTTTCCAGAATAACTTGTAAGCAACTGATTCAATCATGATGACGCCCAGCTAGGTCCGAAAAACAAATTTTTAGAAAATTTCGCGATGATCATGTCATAAGAACAATTCGAAACAAAAATTCAAATTTATATTTCGTATATTCTATATTTTGCGATCTTCGGATCATATCCTCACGAAATTCTGTACGAACCCTCAGTCATCATTTTTCAATAAAATACTGGATATCGATTCAATCCAATGTGAATTTTTGGAAACATCGGAAAAATAAAATTCGATATATCTCCAGAATCATTGAGTAGATTTCACCTTTTCACTAATTCAGCTTTCGTTATTAAGGTATAAACTACTCTACAAATATCGAGTTTTTAAGTTGGTTTTTTCCGCTCACGATCGGCCGTGAGAACGAATTGTTGAATGAATAAAATCTATTTAATATTTCCGCCGATAACCCATTCAGAATTTTATTTTTGGAATGTCACCAACAACACAAATTAGATCAGATTAAAATCCAGTACTTGATGGAAAAATGACAGCACGAAGGTTCATGCCGAATTTCGTGATGATGATATAAGTAGAAGATCACCAAATGTGAATTAACCTGACATGAAAATATCTTATTTTCTATTTTAATATCAATGACGAAAGAAACAGATTTTGAGAATTCCTCTGAACTATATGTGTAATTCATCTGAAATTTCTGACATAGAAGAGGAATAATGGTCTTAAAACTTCAATTTTCATTGGAACCTTCATGCAATGCAGGGTGAGATGTTTCGTAAGTTTGGCTGTACTACCACTTTCAAACCAACTATAATTACTACTTTCGCAGTCACGTAGTTAATAAAATCATTTCAGGTTAATAAGAGTTTTAGAGGACAACAGTTGAAACTAGAAATACAGAAAAAACGACATATTAAAACAAAATTATATCTCAATATGTATTTGTTCCGTACTTACTAATTAAAATTGAATTTTATTTCAACATATAGTCTGTTCCGTAGTTAAAGTTTCAACTTCTGACCTCTAAATATTTTATCAACCAGACTGAATGATTCTATTTACTGTATAAATATGGAGCCAGTAATTTTTGTTGGTTTTAAAATGGTAGTTTCGGATTCATTTGTTTTGAGGTTATTTCCCTGATATTTCAGGAACTACCCAAACGATTGGATTGAAGGATGGCGATCAATTGGAACATAAAGACGCGCAACTATTTGCGAAATTTTGTTGGGATCGTATTGCTTGTAATTGTCATAAAAATTCAATTCAATACGATTTCAACTTCAGGAAATATTTGGAATTTTTTTTTGAAATTTCGTGTTTTGTTTCCTCGGTATCGTTGTTTTTTCCGGAATAACTAATAAAATTTTCGATTCCAGCATGACAAAACTTGTTAGCCTGTTCGAAAATAATGATGAACAACTGTGTGTAGAGTTTCGTGAGCATCGTGTCATCAGAACAATTCCAAGAAATTTTTTTTTACTATTTATGGGACTTCAATGGCTAAATGCATCTTCTCATGAAAAAATTAACACGAGGAGTAATAATATTACAATCATAGTGGATACGAATATTTGATAAGGATTGGAACACCTTCAGAAAATAATAAATATTTCACAATTCTACAAAGTATTTGATCTTAATATCACAATAAATCGAAATACTTGACCGAAGTATCTCATTCGCATTCGATTCAATTTTCATCATCAATTTGTTTCGAGTAGACTTTAGGATCTCTTCATAGCATAACTTATACAAATTCGACGATTCAACAAGTTGACCTCCTTTTTTAAACCCGTTCATACATCACAATCGACGCTATTGGTCCCGGAAATCTGGCAACAGCGCTGGGATTTCGAACGTTGGCTGGATATGTTTGCGTGGTATATGAGGGATCGGAATGGCGGGGTTGTAGTTCGGGTTTGAGAAACGTTGTTTCCTATACAACTTTTTTGTCTTAAAGAAATTCTTTCCCCTCTCAGGCTGCCTAGTGAGTTATATTTTAAAACAACTCATTTCCACTTTATATACTCGTCGAAGTCATTTGGATCATGTGGGTCTTAGGTAGCCTGTATGATATATCGGGACTAGATGCGTCTATTGGATCAATATATATATATATATATATATATATATATATATATATACATCCCTAATCATTATGGACTCTAACCATATTCCAACCTTATGGCCTCTCTGTGATGGAGATGTGGTAGCTTCGTACAATTTCATATATATTGAATAAAAATGCATTTCCTGCTCTTCTGTGCAAACGAGAATACCGTAGCATTAAAATTGAAACATACGATTCTTCATCACTGTCCTAACATTGTTACCTCTCTACGACTTGCTATCATTAGCGCTTCCTCTATACAATATTCATTCGAACTGCGTACATTGAAGACTCACATGATGTACATTAAGGCGTCATCCAATGTTGCCAAATGTGGTCAGTCTACATTCTGCTCTCTGAGAAGACGTAATACTGTTCTTTTCATTAAATGACGTAATTTTTTAAGTCGAATGAATTGAACCTCGTTCAGATGCTACGGTATTCGAATTTATAGCTTTGTTGATGATATTGAAAAATCGAAATAAAAGTATTCTTCTATAGTTGCATTGAGACTGATTTGGAAAATCCTTTTTAATCGACTTAAAAAGGCGTTTGGAGATCCTGAAAATTCGTATACTTTATTCGAGCATATGTTCCTTACTCATAAGCCAATTTTTTTTTTCGATTGCTTTCAGTATTACTTAAAGGTAGTACTATTCGATCATAACATATACAGATTGTTCCATAAAAACATGGACAATTTTTCAGCTGTAAATCAGAATTTTTCTGTTGTGAATTTGAAAGCTAATATCTTCCCACATACGACCAGATATTTATAGTAAAATCATACAAGGTGGCTCAGAAATTCAATATGTATAATCATCCTTTTATCGCAATCAGCGACCAGCAGTTTTATTGGAAGATTTCGAAGGTTTTTGCTTCCACATATAACAGTTACGGTGAAATATGCAGGGTGTCCCTGAAAGACAACTTGCATAATTAACTTATTGATAAACTTATTTCGACTTCTTAGTACGGCTTCGTGATGGACCTATTCTTACTTGAAATGTACAGGGTAACGAAAACAACCTAGAAAAACACTGACGTGAAGTCGGCAGTATCTGCGCGCATGTTAAAATGAGATGATCGCTTTGGCAACAAATTTGCACATGCACTCAAAATCTGTTGACTTCACGTCACTGCTTTTTCAGGTTTTTTTACTTATTTCGGTAAAAACGAAGATACCGAGGGAGAAACCACGAAACTTGACATATTTTTTCCCGATATCTTCGAAAATTATGATCGTATCCAACTGAAAGTTGGTACACTGCTGTGAAGTATGGTGCCTTTATTATCAGGCAAATTATTTTTTTTGAATGTGAGGAACAGTTCAAAAAAAAATGTTGGAAAAAATCTCGAAAATTTTTTAATCAAATTTACCAACAGTGTGATCTCAACTGAATTTCGCAAAAAGTTGCGCATCGTTATACTTCATCCAACTTCCAAGTTTCAATCCAATCAATTCAGTGGTTCCCAAATTAACACTGAAATAACTTCGAAATTTCAGAAGGCTCTTACTACTAAAACGTTCGGCAGATTCCGCCCATTAACGGACATAACCGTCGCATTTCAAAATACATCCAACCCTGGTCCTTAGGATTCTTCATACGACCGTTATCGTGCATGCAGACGGCCAACCAGCCAGAATCGATTTTGACACCGGATTCGTCATCAGTGAGTCCAACTTATTCGTTTGAGACCATTTTCGGCTAAAAATTTGAAAATCACAGACATTTGTGCGAAACTATAGCTTTCTGTTCTTTTAAACATGAGCGCAAAAATATAAAACTGATGGTATTTTCAATTGATTACTTTCATATCCTTATCGGAAAATTGCATAAGTCATATCCTTCCTCAGACGACAAGTACATACAGGGTATCCCAAAAAATTAATTTGCATAATATTCTGATTTGTTAAAGTATTTTGATGATTCCTGAAGCGATTGTCTCGATGAGGTTTTCAGGGGGTGTTATTTAAACATAAAATATACAAGACATCCAAAAAAGGGAGATGTTTCTTTCAAATGGCAAGCAAGATTTTTACGTGCATATTCTAGCGAACAGCGTTGTATCGTTTTACCACATTGCCGGTAATGGTAATTTTTCACCCAAAAGTTAACATTAGAATCAAAACTTCAATTTTCAGTCTCATCAGCTCCTCATTTTCGGAGGTGTCGGGATTGAAATATAACGAATTTTGTCCTTTGTACTGAACCGTTTTTATTTTTGGAATAACTGATCTTGATGAATCTAGGTAGCAGAACAGAACAAATTTTTTTTTTTTGGATATTTCATATTTTGTGAACAATCAGCCTTGCGAAATTTCGCATGGACCCTCATGCTGTCATTTTCCAATCGAGCACTGAATTGAATTCGATCCGATCTGTGTTTTTGGAAATAGTAGGAAAATAAAACTTTGAATGAGTATTTCTACGAAATTATTGGGTGAAATTTACAACTTCGCTGATTCGGCCGTCGTGATTAAGGTTCAAATATTTTTTTATTCACTACACAAGTATTAAGTCCCTTAGTTGTTTCTTTTGGATGTTAATGTGTCTGCGATCGACAATTAGACTCACTGTTATAACCATTACTTCCCGAAGAAATTACTAGAAAAATCGAATATTTATAGATTAGGTTTCGGATTCAATCACGAAGGTCGAGATCGTCAATCATTCAAATCCGTCTGAAAATGCCTTAGGAATAAACCTATCCAAAATTTGATTTCCCCAATATTTCCAAAAAAACAGATCGAATCGAATAGAAGTTAAATACCTACTGATCGAAAATGATAGCTAGAAACTCTTAATGCAGAATGTCGTGAGGACCATATGAATAGAACATACCAAAATCTTTCAATCAAGAAGTAGAACAGCGTTTGGCTGGGTAAGCTTAAGGGTAAAAGCAAGGGTAAGGGTAAGGGTGAGGGTAAGGGTAAGGGTAAGCTTAAGGGTAAAAGCAAGGGTAAGGGTAAGGGTGAGGGTAAGGGTGAGGGTAAGGGTAAGGGTAAAGGTAAGGGTAAGCCTAAGAGTAAAAGCAAGGGTAAGGGTAAGGGTAAGGGTAAGGGTAAGGGTAAGGGTAAGGGTAAGGGTAAGGGTAAGGGTAAGGGTAAGGGTAAGGGTAAGGGTGAGCTTAAGGGTAAAAGCAAGGGTAAGGATAAGGGTAAGGGTAAGGGTAAGGGTAAGGGTAAGGGTAAGGGTAAGGGTAAGGGTAAGGGTAAGGGTAAGCTTAAGGGTAAAAGCAAGGGTAAGGGTAAGGGTAAGGGTAAGGGTAAGGGTAAGCTTACCCTTACCCTTACCCTTACCCTTACACTTACCCTTGCTTTTACCCTTAGGCTTACCCTTACCCTTACCCTTACCCTTACCCTTAAGCTTACCCTTACACTTACCCTCACCCTTACCCTTACCCTTACCCTTACCCTTACCCTTACCCTTACCCTTGCTTTTACCCTTAAGCTTACCCTTACCCTTAACCTTACCCTTACCCTTACCCTTACCCTTACCCTTACCCTTACCCTTACCCTTACCCTTGCTTTGACCCTTAGGCTTACCCTTACCTTTACCCTTACCCTTACCCTTACCCTTACCCTTACCCTTACCCTTACCCTTACCCTTACCCTTACCCTTGCTTTTACCCTTAAGCTTACCCTTACCCTTACCCTTACCCTTACCCTTACCCTTACCCTTACCCTTGCTTTTACCCTTAAGCTTACCCTTACCCTTACCCTTACCCTTACCCTTACCCTTGCTTTTACCCTTAGGCTTACCCTTACCCTTACCCTTACCCTTACCCTTGCTATTACCCTTAAGCTTACATTTACCCTTACCCTTACCCTTACCCTTACCCTTACCCTTACCCTTACCCTTACCCTTACCCTTACCCTTACCCTTACCCTTACCCTTACCCTTACCCTTGCTTTTACCCTTAGGCTTAACCGTACCTTTACCCTTACCCTTACCCTTACCCTTACCCTTACCCTTACCCTTACCCTTACCCTTACCCTTACCCTTACCCTTACCCTTACCCTTACCCTTGCTTTTACCCTTAAGCTTACCCTTACCCTTACCCTTACCCTTACCCTTACCCTTACCCTTGCTTTTACCCTTAAGCTTACCCTTACCCTTACCCTTACCTTTACCCTCACCCTTACCCTTACCCTTACCCTTGCTTATACCCTTAAGCTTACCCTTACCCTTACCCTTACCCTTACCCTTACCCTTACCCTTACCCTTACCCTTACCCTTACCCTTACCCTTACCCTTACCCTTGCTTTTACCCTTAGGCTTACTCTTACCTTTACCCTTACCCTTACCCTTACCCTTACCCTTACCCTTACCCTTACCCTTACCCTTACCCTTACCCTTACCCTTACCCTTACCCTTACCCTTGCTTTTACCCTTAAGCTTACCCTTACCCTTACCCTTACCCTTACCCTTACCCTAACCCTTACCCTTGCTTTTACCCTTAAGCTTACCCTTACCCTTACCCTTACCCTTACCCTTACCCTTACCCTTACCCTTACCCTTACCCTTACCCTTACCCTTACCCTTACACTTGCTTTTACCCTTAAGCTTACCCTTACCCTTACCCTTACCCTTACCCTTACCCTTACCCTTACCCTTACCCTTATCCTTACCCTTGCTTTTACCCTTAAGCTTACCCTTACCCTTACCCTTACCCTTACCCTTACCCTTACCCTTACCCTTACCCTTACCCTTACCCTTACCCTTGCTTTTACTCTTTGGCTTACCCTTACCTTTACCCTTACCCTTACCCTTACCCTTACCCTTACCCTCACCCTTACCCTTACCCTTGCTTTTACCCTTAAGCTTACCCTTACCCTTACCCTTACCCTTACCCTTACCCTTGCTTTTACCCTTAAGCTTACCCTTACCCTTACCCTTAACCTTACCCTTACCCTTGCTTTTACCCTTAGGCTTACCCTTACCCTTACCCTTACCCTTACCCTTGCTTTTACCCTTAAGCTTACCCTTACCCTTACCCTTACTCTTACCCTTACCCTTACCCTTACCCTTACCCTTACCCTTACCCTTACCCTTACCCTTACCCTTACCCTTACCCTTGCTTTTACCCTTAGGCTTACCCTTACCTTTACCCTTACCCTAACCCTTACCCTTACCCTTACCCTTACCCTTACCCTTGCTTTTACCCTTAAGCTTACCCTTACCCTTACCCTAACCCTTACCCTTACCCTTACCCTTACCCTTACCCTTACCCTTACCCTTACCCTTGCTTTTACCCTTAAGCTTACCCTTACCCTTACCCTTACCCTTACCCTTACCCTTACCCTTACCCTTACCCTTACCCTTACCCTTACCCTTGCTTTTACCCTTAAGCTTACCCTTACACTTACCCTTACCCTTACCCTTACCCTTACCCTTACCCTTACCCTTACCCTTACCCTTACCCTTGCTTTTACCCTTAGGCTTACCCTTACCTTTACCCTTAACCTTACCCTTACCCTTACCCTTACCCTTGCTTTTACCCCTAAGCTTACCCTTACCCTTACTCTTACCCTTAAGCTTACCCTTACCCTTACCCTTACCCTTACCCTTACCCTTACCCTTACCCTTACCCTTTCTTTTACCCTTAAGCTTACCCTTACCCTTACCCTTACCCTTACCCTTGCTTTTACCCTTAAGCTTACCCTTACCCTTACCCTTACCCTTAAGCTTACCCTTACCCTTACCCTTACCCTTACCCTTACCCTTACCCTTACCCTTACCCTTACCCTTACCCTTACCCTTACCCTTACCCTTACCCTTACCCTTACCCTTACCCTTAGGCTTACCCTTACCTTTAACCTTACCATTACCCTTACCCTTACCCTTACCCTTACCCTTACCCTTACCCTTGCTTTTACCCTTAAGCTTACCCTTACCCTTACCCATACCCTTACCCTTACCCTTACCCTTACCCTTAACCTTACCCTTACCCTTACCCTTACCCTTACCCTTACCCTTACCCTTGCTTTTACCCTTAAGCTTACCCTTACCCTTACCCTTACCCTTACCCTTACCCTTACCCTTACCCTTGCTTTTACCCTTAAGCTTACCCTTACCCTTACTCTTACCCCTACCCTTACCCTTACCCTTACCCTTACCCTTACCCTTACCCTTACCCTTACCCTTACCCTTACCCTTACCCTTGCTTTTACCCTTAGGCTTACCCTCACCTTTACCCTTACCCTTACCTTTACCCTCACCCTTACCCTTACCCTTGCTTTTACCCTTAAGCTTACCCTTACCCTTACCCTTACCCTTACCCTTAGCCTTACCCTTACCCTTGCTTTTACACTTAAGCTTACCCTTACCCTTACCCTTACCCTTACCCTTGCTTTTACCCTTAGGCTTACCCTTACCCTTACCCTTACTCTTACCCTTAAGCTTACCCTTACCCTTACCCTTACCCTTACCCTTACCCTTACCCTTACCCTTACCCTTACCCTTACCCTTACCCTTACCCTTGCTTTTACCCTTAAGCTTACCCTTACCCTTACCCTTACCCTTACCCTTACCCTTACCCTTACCCTTACCCTTACCCTTACCCTTACCCTTACCCTTACCCTTACCCTTACCCTTACCCTTACCCTTACCCTTACCCTTACCCTTACCCTTGCTTTTACCCTTAGGCTTACCCTCACCTTTACCCTTACCCTTACCTTTACCCTTACCCTTACCCTTACCCTTGCTTTTACCCTTAGGCTTACCCTTACCTTTACCCTTACCCTTACCCTTAACCTTACCCTTACCCTTACCCTTACCCTTACCCTTACCCTTGCTTTTACCCTTAAGCTTACCCTTACCCTTACCCTTACCCTTACCCTTACCCTTACCCTTACCCTTACCCTTACCCTTACCCTTACCCTTGCTTTTACCCTTAAGCTCACCCTTACCCTTACCCTTACCCTTACCCTTACCCTTACTCTTACCTTTACCCTTGCTTTTACCCTTAAGCTTACCCTTACCCTTACCCTTACCCTTAAGCTTACCCTTACCCTTACCCTTACTCTTACCCTTACCCTTACCCTTGCTTTTACCCTTAAGCTTACCCTTACCCTTACCCTTACCCTTACCCTTACCCTTGCTTTTACCCTTACGCTTACCCTTACCCTTACCCTTACCCTTACCCTTGAGCTTACCCTTACCCTTACCCTTACCCTTACCCTTACCCTTACCCTTACCCTTGCTTTTACCCTTAAGCTTACCCTTACCCTTACCCTTACCCTTACCCTTACCCTTACCCTTACCCTTACCCTTACCCTTACCCTTGCTTTTACCCTTAGGCTTACCCTTACCTTTAACCTTACCATTACCCTTACCCTTACCCTTACCCTTACCCTTACCCTTGCTTTTACCCTTAAGCTTACCCTTACCCTTACCCTTACCCTTACCCTTACCCTTACCCTTACCCTTACCCTTACCCTTACCCTTACCCTTACCCTTACCCTTACCCTTGCTTTTACCCTTAAGCTTACCCTTACCCTTACCCTTACCCTTAACCTTACCCTAACCCTTACCCTTGCTTTTACCCTTAAGCTTACCCTTACCCTTACTCTTACCCCTACCCTTACCCTTCCCTTACCCTTACCCTTACCCTTACCCTTACCCTTACCCTTACCCTTACCCTTACCCTTGCTTTTACCCTTAGGCTTACCCTCACCTTTACCCTTACCCTTACCTTTACCCTTACCCTTACCCTTACCCTTGCTTTTACCCTTAAGCTTACCCTTACCCTTACCCTTACCCTTACCCTTACCCTTACCCTTACCCTTAGCCTTACCCTTACCCTTGCTTTTACACTTAAGCTTACCCTTACCCTTACCCTTACCCTTACCCTTGCTTTTACCCTTAGGCTTACCCTTACCCTTACCCTTACCCTTACCCTTAAGCTTACCCTTACCCTTACCCTTACCCTTACCCTTACCCTTACCCTTACCCTTACCCTTACCCTTACCCTTGCTTTTACCCTTAAGCTTACCCTTACCCTTACCCTTACCCTTACCCTTACCCTTACCCTTACCCTTACCCTTACCCTTACCCTTACCCTTACCCTTACCCTTACCCTTACCCTTACCCTTACCCTTACTTAGGGTAAGGGTAAGGGTAAGCTTAAGGGTAAAAGCAAGGTAAGGGTAAGGGTAAGGGTAAGGGTAAGGGTAAGGGTAAGGGTAAGGGTAAGGGTAAGGGTAAGGGTAAGCTTAAGGGTAAAAGCAAGGGTAAGGGTAAGGGTAAGGGTAAGGGTAAGGGTAAGGGTAAGGGTAAGGGTAAGGGTAAGGGTAAGCTTAAGGGTAAGGGTAAGGGTAAGGGTAAGGGTAAGCCTAAGGGTAAAAGCAAGGGTAAGGGTAAGGGTAAGGGTAAGCTTAAGTGTAAAAGCAAGGGTAAGGGTAAGGCTAAGGGTAAGGGTAAGGGTAAGGGTAAGGGTAAGGGTAAGGGTAAGCTTAAGGGTAAAAGCAAGGGTAAGGGTAAGGGTAAGGGTAAAGGTAAGGGTAAGGGTAAAGGTGAGGGTAAGCCTAAGGGTAAAAGCAAGGGTAAGGGTAAGGGTAAGGGTAAGGGTAAGGGTAAGGGTAAGGGTAAGGGTAAGGGTAAAGGTAAGGGTAAGGGTAGGGGTAAGAGTAAGGGTAAGGGTAAGCTTAAGGGTAAAAGCAAGGGTAACGGTTAGGGTAAGGTTAAGGGTAAGGGTAAGGGTAAGGGTAAGCTTAAGGGTAAAAGCAAGGGTAAGGGTAAGGGTAAGGGTAAGGGTAAGGGTAAGGGTAAGGGTAAGGGTAAGGGTAAGGGTAGGGGTAAGGGTAAGGGTAAGGGTAAGCTTAAGGGTAAAAGCAAGGGTAAGGGTAAGGGTAAGGGTAAGGGTAAGGGTAAGGGTAATGGTAAGGTTAAAGGTAAGGGTAAGCCTAAGGGTAAAAGCAAGGGTAAGGGTAAGGGTAAGGGTAAGGGTAAGGGTAAGGGTAAGGGTAAGGGTAAGGGTAAGGGTAAGGGTAAGCTTAAGGGTAAAAGCAAGGGTAAGGGTAAGGGTAAGGGTAAGGGTAAGGGTAAGGGTAAGGGTAAGCTCAAGGGTAAGGGTAAGGGTAAGGGTAAGGGTAAGCGTAAGGGTAAAAGCAAGGGTAAGGGTAAGGGTAAGGGTAAGGGTAAGGGTAAGCTTAAGGGTAAAAGCAAGGGTAAGGGTAAGGGTAAGAGTAAGGGTAAGGGTAAGGGTAAGCTTAAGGGTAAGGGTAAGGGTAAGGGTAAGGGTAAGCTTAAGGGTAAAAGCAAGGGTAAAGGTAAGAGTAAGGGTAAGGGTAAGGGTAAGGGTAAGGGTAAGGGTGAGCTTAAGGGTAAAAGCAAGGGTAAGGGTAAGGGTAAGGGTAAGGGTAAGGGTAAGGGTAAGGGTAAGGGTAAGGGTAAGGGTAAGCTTAAGGGTAAAAGCAAGGGTAAGGGTAAGGGTAAGGGTAAGGGTAAGGGTAAGGTTAAGGGTAAGGGTAAGGGTAAAGGTAAGGGTAAGCCTAAGGGTAAAAGCAAGGGTAAGGGTAAGGGTAAGGGTAAAGGTAAGGGTAAGGGTAAAGGTGAGGGTAAGCCTAAGGGTAAAAGCAAGGGTAAGGGTAAGGGTAAGGGTAAGGGTAAGGGTAAGGGTAAGGGTAAGGGTAAGGGTAAGGGTAAGGGTAAGGGTAAGGGTAAGGGTAAGGGTAAGGGTAAGGGTAAGGGTAAGGGTAAGGGTAAGGGTAAGGGTAAGGGTAAGGGTAAGGGTAAGGGTAAGGGTAAGCTTAAGGGTAAAAGCAAGGGTAAGGGTAAGGGTAAGGGTAAGGGTCAGGGTAAGGGTAAGGGTAAGGGTAAGGGTAAGGGTAAGGGTAAGCTTAAGGGTAAGGGTAAGGGTAAGGGTAAGCCTAAGGGTAAAAGCAAGGGTAAGGGTAAGGGTAAGGGTAAGGGTAAGCTTAAGTGTAAAAGCAAGGGTAAGGGTAAGGCTAAGGGTAAGGGTAAGGGTAAGGGTAAGGGTAAGCTTAAGGGTAAAAGCAAGGGTAAGGGTAAGGGTAAGGGTAAAGGTAAGGGTAAGGGTAAAGGTGAGGGTAAGCCTAAGGGTAAAAGCAAGGGTAAGGGTAAGGGTAAGGGTAAGGGTAAGGGTAAGGGTAAGGGTAAGGGTAAGGGTAAGGGTAAGGGTAAGGGTAAGGGTAGGGGTAAGAGTAAGGGTAAGGGTAAGCTTAAGGGTAAAAGCAAGGGTAAGGGTAAGGGTAAGGGTAAGGGTAAGGGTAAGGGTAAGGGTAAGCTTAAGGGTAAAAGCAAGGGTAAGGGTAAGGGTGAGGGTAAGGGTAAGGGTAAGGGTAAGGTTAAGGGTAAGGGTAAGGGTAAGGGTAAGGGTATGGGTAAGGGTAAGGGTAAGCTTAAGGGTAAAAGCAAGGGTAAGGGTAAGGGTAAGGGTAAGGGTAAGGGTAAGGGTAATGGTAAGGTTAAAGGTAAGGGTAAGCCTAAGGGTAAAAGCAAGGGTAAGGGTAAGGGTAAGGGTAAGGGTAAGGGTAAGGGTAAGGGTAAGGGTAAGGGTAAGGGTAAGGGTAAGCTTAAGGGTAAAAGCAAGGGTAAGGGTAAGGGTAAGGGTAAGGGTAAGGGTAAGGGTAAGGGTAAGGGTAATCTCAAGGGTAAGGGTAAGGGTAAAGGTAAGGGTAAGCGTAAGGGTAAAAGCAAGGGTAAGGGTAAGGGTAAGGGTAAGGGTAAGGGTAAGCTTAAGGGTAAAAGCAAGGGTAAGGGTAAGGGTAAGGGTAAGGGTAAGGGTAAGGGTAAGCTTAAGGGTAAGGGTAAGGGTAAGGGTAAGGGTAAGCTTAAGGGTAAAAGCAAGGGTAAAGGTAAGAGTAAGGGTAAGGGTAAGGGTAAGGGTAAGGGTAAGGGTGAGCTTAAGGGTAAAAGCAAGGGTAAGGGTAAGGGTAAGGGTAAGGGTAAGGGTAAGGGTAAGGGTAAGGGTAAGGGTAAGCTTAAGGGTAAAAGCAAGGGTAAGGGTAAGGGTAAGGGTAAGGGTAAGGGTAAGGGTAAGGGTAAGGGTAAGGGTAAGGGTAAGGGTAAAGGTAAGGGTAAGCCTAAGGGTAAAAGCAAGGGTAAGGGTAAGGGTAAGGGTAAGGGTAAGAGTAAGGGTAAGGGTAAGGGTAAGGGTAAGCTTAAGGGTAAAAGCAAGGGTAAGGGTAAGGGTAAGGGTAAGGGTAAGGGTAAGCCTAAGGGTAAAAGCAAGGGTAAGGGTAAGGGTAAGGGTAAGGGTAAGGGTAAGCTTAAGGGTAAAAGCAAGGGTAAGGGTAAGGGTAAGGGTAAGGGTAAGGGTAAGCTTAAGGGTAAAAGCAAGGGTGAGGGTAAGGGTAAGGGTAAGGGTAAGGGTAAGGGTAAGGGTAAGGGTAAGGGTAAGGGTAAGGGTAAGGGTAAGGGTAAGCTTAAGGGTAAAAGCAAGGGTAAGGGTAAGGGTAAGGGTAAGGGTAAGGGTAAGGGTAAGGGTAAGGGTAAGCTTAAGGGTAAAAGCAAGGGTAAGGGTAAGGGTAAGGGTAAGGGTAAGGGTAAGGGTAAAGGTAAGGGTAAGCCTAAGGGTAAAAGCAAGGGTAAGGGTAAGGGTAAGGGTAAGGGTAAGGGTAAGGGTAAGGGTAAGAGAAAGGGTAAGGGTAAGGGTAAGGGTAAGGGTAAGGGTAAGGGTAAGGGTAAGGGTAAGGGTAAGGGTAAGGGTAAGGGTAAGGGTAAGCTTAAGGGTAAAAGCAAGGGTAAGGGTAAGGGTAAGGGTAAGGGTAAGCCTAAGGGTAAAAGCAAGGGTAAGGGTAAGGGTAAGGGTAAGGGTAAGGGTAAGCTCAAGGGTAAAAGCAAGGGTAAGGGTAAGGGTAAGGGTAAGGGTAAGGGTAAGGGTAAGGGTAAGCTTAAGGGTAAAAGCAAGGGTAAGGGTAAGGGTAAGGGTAAGGGTAAGGGTAAGGGTAAAGGTAAGGGTAAGCCTAAGGGTAAAAGCAAGGGTAAGGGTAAGGGTAAGGGTAAGGGTAAGGGTAAGGGTAAGGGTAAGGGTAAGCTTAAGGGTAAAAGCAAGGGTAAGGGTAAGTGTAAGGGTAAGGGTAAGGGTAAGGGTATGGGTAAGGGTAAGCTTAAGGGTAAGGGTAAGGGTAAGGGTAAGGGTAAGGGTAAGCTTAAGGGTAAAAGCAAGGGTAAGGGTAAGGGTAAGGGTAAGGGTAAGCTTAAGGGTTAAAGCAAGGGTAAGGGTAAGGGTGAGGGTGAGGGTAAGGGTAAGCTTAAGGGTAAGGGTAAGGGTAAGGGTAAGGGTAAGCTTAAGGGTAAAAGCAAGGGTAAGGGTAAGGGTAAGGGTAAGGGTAAGGGTAAGCTTAAGGGTAAGGGTAAGGGTAAGGGTAAGGGTAAGCTTAAGGGTAAAAGCAAGGGTAAGGCTAAGGGTAAGGGTAAGGGTAAGGGTAAGGGTAAGGGTAAGGGTAAGCTTAAGGGTAAGGGTAAGGGTAAGGGTAAGGGTAAGCTAAAGGGTAAAAGCAAGGGTAAGGGTAAGGGTAAGGGTAAGGGTAAGGGTAAGGGTAAGGGTAAGGGTAAGGGTAAGGGTAAGGGTAAGGGTAAGGGTAAGCTTAAGGGTAAGGGTAAGGGTAAGGGTAAGCTTAAGGGTAAAAGCAAAGGTAACGGTAAGGGTAAGGGTAAGGGTAGGGTAAGCTTAAGGGTAAAAGCAAGGGTAAGGGTAAGGGTAAGGGTAAGGGTAAGGGTAAGGGTAAGGGTAAGGGTAAGGGTAAGGGTAAGGGTAAGGGTAAGGGTAAGGGTAAGGGTAAGGGTAAGGGTAAGGGTAAGCTTAAGGGTAAGGGTAAGGGTAAGGGTAAGCTTAAGGGTAAAAGCAAGGGTAAGGGTAAGGGTAAGGGTAAGGGTAAAGGTAAGGGTAAGCCTAAGGGTAAAAGCAAGGGTAAGGGTAAGCGTAAGGGTAAGGGTAAGGGTAAGGGTAAGGGTAAGGGTAAGGGTAAGGGTGAGGGTAAGGGTAAGGGTAAGGGTAAGGTTAAGGGTAAAAGCAAGGGTAAGGGTAAGGGTAAGGGTAAGGGTAAGGGTAAGGGTAAGGGTAAGGGTAAGCTTAAGGGTAAAAGCAAGGGTAAGGGTAAGGGTAAGGGTAAGGGTAAGGGTAAGGGTAAGGGTAAGGGTAAGGGTAAGGGTAAGGGTAAGCTTAAGGGTAAAAGCAAGGGTAAGGGTAAGGGTAAGGGTAAGGGTAAGGGTAAGGGTTAGGGTAAGGGTAAAGGTAAGGGTAAGCCTAAGGGTAAAAGCAAGGGTAAGGGTAAGGGTAAGGGTAAGGGTAAGGGTAAGGGTAAGGGTAAGGGTAAGGGTAAGGGTAAGGGTAAGAGTAAGGGTAAGGGTAAGGGTAAGCTTAAGGGTAAAAGCAAGGGTAAGGGTAAGGGTAAGGGTAAGGGTAAGCCTAAGGGTAAAAGCAAGGGTAAGGGTAAGGTTAAGGGTAAGGGTAAGGGTGAGCTTAAGGGTAAAAGCAAGGGTAAGGGTAAGGGTAAGGGTAAGGGTAAGGGTAAGCTTGAGGGTAAAAGCAAGGGTAAGGGTAAGGGTGAGGGTGAGGGTAAGGGTAAGGGTAAGGGTAAAGGTAAGGGTAAGCCTAAGAGTAAAAGCAAGGGTAAGGGTAAGGGTAAGGGTAAGGGTAAGGGTAAGGGTAAGGGTAAGGGTAAGGGTAAGGGTAAGGGTAAGGGTAAGGGTAAGGGTAAGCTTAAGGGTAAAAGCAAGGGTAAGGATAAGGGTAAGGGTAAGGGTAAGGGTAAGGGTAAGGGTAAGGGTAAGGGTAAGGGTAAGGGTAAGGGTAAGGGTAAGCTTAAGGGTAAAAGCAAGGGTAAGGGTAAGGGTAAGGGTAAGGGTAAGGGTAAGGGTAAGGGTAAGGGTAAGGGTAAGGGTAAGGGTAAGGGTAAGCTTAAGGGTAAAAGCAAGGGTAAGGGTTAGGGTAAGGGTAAGGGTAAGGGTAAGGGTAAGGGTAAGGGTAAGCTCAAGGGTAAAAGCAAGGGTAAGGGTAAGGGTAAGGGTAAGGGTAAGGGTAAGGGTAAGGGTAAGGGTAAAGGTAAGGGTAAGCTTAAGGGTAAAAGCAAGGGTAAGGGTAAGGGTAAGGGTAAGGGTAAGGGTAAGGGTAAGGGTAAGGGTAAGGGTAAGGGTAAGGGTAAGGGTAAGGGTAAGGTTAAGCTTAAGGGTAAAAGCAAGGGTAAGGGTAAGGGTAAGGGTAAGGGTAAGGGTAAGGGTAAGGGTAAGGGTAAGGGTAAGGGTAAGGGTAAGGGTAAGGGTAAGGGTAAGGGTAAGGGTAAGGGTAAGCTTAAGGGTAAGGATAAGGGTAAGGGTAAGGGTAAACCTAAGGGTAAAAGCAAGGGTAAGGGTAAGGGTAAGGGTAAGGGTAAGCTTAAGGGTAAAAGCAACGGTAAGGGTAAGGCTAAGGGTAAGGGTAAGGGTAAGGGTAAGGGTAAGCTTAAGGGTAAAAGCAAGGGTAAGGGTAAGGGTAAGGGTAAGGGTAAGGGTAAGGGTAAAGGTGAGGGTAAGCCTAAGGGTAAAAGCAAGGGTAAGGGTAAGGGTAAGGGTAAGGGTAAGGGTAAGGGTAAGGGTAAGGGTAGGGGTAAGAGTAAGGGTAAGGGTAAGCTTAAGGGTAAAAGCAAGGGTAAGGGTAAGGGTAAGGGTAAGGGTAAGGGTAAGGGTAAGGGTAAGGGTAAGGGTAAGGGTAAGGGTAAGGGTAAGGGTAAGCTTAAGGGTAAAAGCAAGGGTAAGAGTAAGGGTAAGGGTAAGGGTAAGGGTAAGGGTAATGGTAAGGGTAAAGGTAAGGGTAAGCCTAAGGGTAAAAGCAAGGGTAAGGGTAAGGGTAAGGGTAAGGGTAAGGGTAAGGGTAAGGGTAAGGGTAAGGGTAAGGGTAAGCTTAAGGGTAAAAGCAAGGGTAAGGGTAAGGGTAAGGGTAAGGGTAAGGGTAAGGGTAAGGGTAAGGGTAAGGGTAAGGGTAAGGGTAAGGGTAAGGGTAAGGGTAAGCTTAAGGGTAAGGGTAAGGGTAAGGGTAAGGGTAAGCGTAAGGGTAAAAGCAAGGGTAAGGGTAAGGGTAAGGGTAAGGGTAAGCTTAAGGGTAAAAGCAAGGGTAAGGGTAAGGGTAAGGGTAAGGGTAAGGGTAAGGGTAAGGGTAAGGGTAAGGGTAAGCTTAAGGGTAAGGGTAAGGGTAAGGGTAAGGGTAAGCTTAAGGGTAAAAGCAAGGGTAAGGGTAAGAGTAAGGGTAAGGGTAAGGGTAAGGGTAAGGGTAAGGGTAAGGGTAAGGAAGAGCTTAAGGGTAAAAGCAAGGGTAAGGGTAAGGGTAAGGGTAAGGGTAAGGGTAAGGGTAAGGGTAAGGGTAAGGGTAAGGGTAAGCTTAAGGGGAAAAGCAAGGGTAAGGGTAAGGGTAAGGGTAAGGGTAAGGGTAAGGGTAAGGGTAAGGGTAAGGGTAAGGGTAAGGGTAAAGGTAAGGGTAAGCCTAAGGGTAAAAGCAAGGGTAAGGGTAAGGGTAAGGGTAAGGGTAAGAGTAAGGGTAAGGGTAAGGGTAAGGGTAAGCTTAAGGGTAAAAGCAAGGGTAAGGGTAAGGGTGAGGGTAAGGGTAAGCCTAAGGGTAAAAGCAAGGGTAAGGGTAAGGGTAAGGGTAAGGGTAAGGGTAAGCTTAAGGGTAAAAGCAAGGGTAAGGGTAAGGGTAAGGGTAAGGGTAAGGGTAAGGGTAAGGGTAAGCTTAAGGGTAAAAGCAAGGGTGAGGGTAAGGGTAAGGGTAAGGGTAAGGGTAAGGGTAAGGGTAAGGGTAAGGGTAAGGGTAAGGGTAAGGGTAAGCTTAAGGGTAAAAGCAAGGGTAAGGGTAAGGGTAAGGGTAAGGGTAAGGGTAAGGGTAAGGGTAAGGGTAAGGGTAATGAGTTGAGAAAACTCTTGTCTGATGTATAATAATAATAATAATAATAACTAGTACGCGCCCAGATCTACCTAGCGATAGATCAATCTTTACTGTAGATCTACTTAAACGATACCTACGTAGGAAGCGCCCAGATTTACCTAGCGGGTAGATTTGCGTTTTTGAGTAGATTAATTGAATAGTTGACTGAATTATTAAAAACGAAGCTCACTGTTTATAAATTTACAAAAAATCAGTAGCTAATGTAAAATTCGATCACAGTTATCGTCTATCCTCGAACTGAATTTTGACCAAATCGTGTATGTATTTTTGTGAATATTGAAATGATGAAATTTCAAATGCGTTCATCTACTGAACCGTTTGGCGGATTTTGTTCATTCCGAACTTAACCTTCGAATTCAAACTTTAAACCTACCCGGAAAATTTCGACTGTCTAAGTCATTCCTTCGCAAAGTTATCGCGTTTACAGCCGGCCTTCGGCCGTCTGTAAACACGATAACTTTGCAAAGGAATAACTTAGACACTCGATATTTTCAGGGCAGGTTTAAAGCTTGAATTCGAAGGTTAAGTTCGGAATGAACAAAATCTGCCAAACGGTTCAGTAGACGAACGCATTTGAAATTCCATCATCTCAATATTCACAAAAATACAGACACGATTTAGTCAAAATTCAGTTTGAGGATAGACCCTAACCTTGGCTCCACATGCAAACATAAAATTGACTATAAAATGAAAATTCAATTTCTCAAAACGACACCAATAATACTAAATAGATATATCATCGCATGAAAAATTCATATTTCAACATTGAACAACGTTAAAAAAAATTTCTTGGATAAAATCCGAAAATGTTCACTATTCCAATTCAATATTCACTAAACATTTGCATGTGCATTTTACAGGAATTTCCAATGTCTCAAATTTACTGAATTTCAATATTTCTAGTACATCACTCTTCGACCGAGAATCACCAAAGCATGAAGTAATATTCATTTTTTTAAGGAATTACGGTATTATGAACATTTAAATTTTCTGTTTCATTAATGGAGATGACCAATTCATAATTGACATATTAAAATATGATTGAGTAACCAAGATATCATGTTTTCCAAACAGGACAAATGCAAAACTGCATATTGAAGTAATTTTTTATTTATCGATTATTGACAATGATAATAAAGTATAGTTCAATAGAATACATTGGGTGATACACAAAAATTCCAAAAAAAAGATAATTGAATGAATGAGTTCAAGTAAACTTGTTCATTAGAGAAGTGTGTCAGAGGTTTATGTGAAGAATTCATCAGTTGATAGACTTCATCAGATATGTTGCATATTACGATTCAAGAAGTTTCACATTGTTTTCAAACAATATCTGCATAAGCCTCTATATACCATCTTCTATCTTGATGTTGTTGGTGCAACTTCATTTGTAATTTTTCCCAAAATAGTTTCAGAAAATGGCAGATATCCTGTGAACTACACGAAATTATCAAGATTACCTTGCAGAATAGATACATTTCACTTCAGAATATTTCATCTCATCTCATATAACGCATACATTAGAAATTATACCCATATACAGAAAAATTAGTAGTTACTTGTAGGTGGTTATGAATTTCAACTTAAAAAAGCTTGATTCTCACTATACATTCAGTAACCTTCCCATTTTGTCTAGGAAAAATATTATAAGGTGTAAATTAATTGATGTATCCTTCCCGGTTATGTTCCATCCCCATGCCATTTTTGACAACCAAATTTTGATGTAGCAATATGGAAGGGATACATGAGTGTTACGGAACATATACTGAGGCTCAACCTTACCTGCCTATTGTGTATATAAAATTTCATACGTTTCTTGATAATGTGATCTTCTTACTCACTATCATTTCTATTATCAATTGACATCAAATGTTACATCGACTTGTGATTTTTGAAGATCAACCTCTTGCGAATAGTAAGAATCTATTGAATATTCCTGTTTCATTCACAATTATGAATAAATATATCAGGGGTACAGTATCATACAGTCTTGTCCTACACCAGCTGTATATTATTGAAACCATCTATAGATTACATAGTATTTCTGCAATTTCCACTTCTCAAAATCTATTGAGTTCCCTTTTTTTTTCATAATGATGATAGTCCATCTTCTACAAAGTATGCTTGATTAAACCTAGGAATGTGATACATAAATTTGCCAAGTTTCCAATTTATCAGAACATTAGATATGATCCATATCACCACTCACCATAAAACTTAAATGGTTCAACATACATGAATTCTCAGGGGGAGGATAGTGAGATTTTTGAGAGATTCATAAAACATTCTACAGTCCTTTAAAGGCTTTCTTCCTTTGTATATGCTTAATACTTGGATGGCATAACACTTCAACAACATGACCTCACATATCTCAAAACTGCAAAAATATCATACTTGATGCATTTGCTTAAGGAAAATAACATAATAATGTATACCTTTGAAGTCGAGTTAATCTCCAACATTTCAAATATATATGGCAATGTGATGTTTTTTCGACGAATTCTGGATTAGCATTCTGATTCTTATCGTAGCCTTGAACCCATTCTAAACATTCTTCACTTTATGACTTCAATGATACAGAAACTTTCCAATGTCCAGTTCATTTAAAATATCTGACTCACCTGAAAATAAATATTTCCTCATAATATTCAGGTTGGAAAAACCTGTGATAAGTTAAAGTATCTTCAATTGTAGGTAATACTTACTGTTTTCTCTCGTGAATGTAGCATAAGGTTATAATAACTTGCTAAAATTATACCGATAACTCGACTTTTTCTTGAAAAAGTCATTGTTAGAGTTGGAATTAGGCAGTATTGACCATGATTGATACTTCTAAATGCATTTCCATTCGTTACTAACTTTATTTTCGTCAATTTCAATGTAGCTTCCACATAGGATGCTATTTTGACGGCAAATTAGAATTGATGTTAATGACAATTGACATAAACATAACGCTGGTTCGGCTTGAAAATATTGACGGAAGTACCCGATCTTTGCCGACGGTCAAAGCCTACGATGCTTAAGTTTTCGGCGAAATCGACAGAAATTCGAGGTTCGACGTTGCCATATATTCACTGTCGCAAGAAATTCTACCTCCAAAGCGAGCCCGAAGGCGGCGGAGATAGCCGATCTCGGCCGAGTCCACAGAAGAATATGAAATGGACAATTTTTACCGGATTTTCTTAGAAATGTCACTTTTTTCCATCATTCCTGCAAGAATACGAAAGTGGGAATCAAAAAAAGAGGCCCGCTAAGCCACAATTTCGTCTTTCGTCTTTCTGTTCGTACCAAAAAACTCTACCTAGCTTGAACCCAGCGACCAAATGCTTTCCTGTGGTTTTGCACCTTTGGGAAATATCGATATTTTCGTTATTTTTCGGGAATTTTTTAAAAGTATCTCACGATTTTTCCGCGATGAAAGATCAACAGTACGGGAAAGTTCGAAATTTCCTCTTTCTAATCACGTTCAGATATCACACCAAGACTCCCCGGAAATATCAGAAAAACTCTCACGAACATAACCCTTTCTTAGCAAAAGTTTTTCTTGATCTCCTGCAGTGGTTTCGGCGGTGTTGCCTGTAACGCGTTTAGTATTATAGACTAGTTTGGGATGTGGATCTACCTTGCGCCCAGATCTACCTTTCGTTTAGATACGCCTTTTATGTAGTTAAATGATTTTGCACTCGTATGACGTCATCGAAAAATTTTGTGAACACTCGCAAAAAAATGCTCTGTACCCTCGCAAAAAAACGCTCTCTATGACCTGTCAAAACATAAGTCAAGGTTACTTTGGAATTATAAACTTTCAGATACATTTTCTAGAGAAACGGAAATATATATCGTTCAAAGGAGATCGGAAATCAATGAAAGGATATTTAATCTTCAAAAACTTACCAGCAAAAGTAACCTAGCTCGTACACAACGGTAGGATTCCAGTAAGAAAGATCGTTCTGAACCGGCACAAATTATGCTGAAATTTTGGAAAAAACTCAAAGTTGGTGGTAAAACACTTAATAGGATTCAGTACCAACCTCTAATCGATCCATTTCCATATAATTTATCCCATATTGCAGTCGATTTAGTCGAATTTCATGTTAAAATTCCATATAAGGAGCTCTCGTTCATAGGGTAGATTTATGGAATTTTCTTTTGTAATTATCACCAATCGCTTCATTCTTTTGCTTGAAAACGAAGCCCCGAGCTTAGTTT
This sequence comes from Myrrha octodecimguttata, assembly GCA_958510865.1. Taxonomy (NCBI): domain Eukaryota; kingdom Metazoa; phylum Arthropoda; class Insecta; order Coleoptera; family Coccinellidae; genus Myrrha; species Myrrha octodecimguttata. The sequence goes on from CAUEHS010000794.1 coordinate 59,174, forward strand.
TTGCCTTTTCATACAATATTTGCCAGTATTTCGGCGTTTTACGGTCAGTTTTATTCAATTTCTATCTGACAGCACTGACATCGCTTTCCGACCCCGAACGTAAACACAGATCGGACTCGATGGTCTGTCAGAAACTTTCCGACAAAAAAGAAACGTCACGAAGTAAACAAACTTCTTACGAATTTTTCGTACATTTTCGTTCGTTTGAGAGGAATGGGAATATATTCATGGACGTCTACGGTCTTTGAAGGTTAATTCCCCACCCTCGGTTTAGGCCGAAAAGCTTCGCCTTCGTAGGAGACAGCCCGTATGGAACGGTCTATTTTACGAAATCGGTGAAATTCGTCAAGTTTAGGAATTTTTTTAGGTATCTTGGAATTCTTCGATCTTTTCGAACTCGGTATCGACGGAAAGAGCGTTTTTTCTTTTTTCAGATCGGGAAATCGCCTTCGGCGAGTTCCCTCTCTCGGTGGCTCGAGATGCCGCTTCGCGGCATCTCTCGCCACCGTCGAACTGTCAAAGTTTCGAATTTCGTGGTTCGATGATTTTTGCTTGTTCGTTTAGATATATAGACTAGTACGCGCCCAGATCTACCTAGCGATAGATCAATCTTTACTGTAGATCTACTTAAACGATACCTACGTAGGAAGCGCCCAGATCTACCTAGCGGGTAGATTTGCCTTTTTGAGTAGATTAATTGAATAGTTGACTGAATTATTAAAAACGAAGCACACTGTTTATAAATTTACAAAAAAACAGTAGCTAATGTAAAATTCGATCACAGTTATTGTCAATCCTCGAACTGAATTTTGACCAAATCGTGTATGTATTTTTGTGAATATTGAGATGATGGAATTTCAAATGCGTTCATCTACTGAACCGTTTGGCAGATTTTGTTCATTCCGAACTTAACCTTCGAATTCAAACTTTAAACCTACCCGGAAAATTTCGAATGTCCAAGTCATTCCTTTGCAAAGTTATCGCGTTTACAGCCGGCCTTCGGCCGTCTGTAAACACGATAACTTTGCAAAGGAATAACTTAGACACTCGAAATTTTCAGGGCAGGTTTAAAGCTTGAATTCGAAGGTTAAGTTCGGAATGAACAAAATCTGCCAAACGGTTCAGTAGATGAACGCATTTGAAATTCCATCATCTCAATATTCACAAAAATACAGACACACTTCAGTAAAAATTCAGTTCGAGGATAGACCCTAACCGTGGCTCCACATGTGAACATAAAATTGACTATAAAATGAAAATTCAATTTCTCAGGACGACACCAATAATACTAAATAGATATATCATCTCATGAAAAATTCATATTTCAACATTGTACAACGTTAAAAAAAATTTCTTGGATAAAATCCGAAAATTTTCGCTATTCCAATTCAATATTCACTAAACATATGCATGTTCATTTTACAGGAATTTCCATATGTCTCAAATTTACTGAATTTCAATATTTCTAGTAAATCACTCTTCAACCGAGAATCACCAAAGCATGAAGTAATATTCATTTTGTAAAGGAATTACGGTATTATGAACATTTAAATTTTCTGTTTCATTAATGGAGATGACCAATTCATAATTGACATATTAAAATATGATTGAGTAACCAAATATCGTGTTTTCCAAACAGGACAAATGCAAAACTGCATATTGAAGTAATTTTTTATTTATCGATTATTGATAATGATAATAAAGTATAGTTCAATAGAATACATTGGGTGATACAAAAAAATTCCAAGAAAAGATAATTGAATGAATGAGTTCAAGTGAACTTGTTCATTAGAGAAGTGTGTCAGGGGTTTATATGAAGAATTAATCAGTTGATAGCCTTCATCAGGTATGTTGCATATACGATTCAAGAAGTTTCACATTGTTTTCAAACAATATCTGCATAAGCCTCTATATACCATCTTCTATCTAGATGTTGTTGGTGCAACTTCATTTGTAATTTTTCTCAAGATAGTTTCAGAAAATGGCAGATATCCTGTGAAATACACAAAATTATCAAGATTACCTTGCAGAATAGATAAATTTCACTTCAGAAGATTTCATTTCATATAACGCATACATTAGAAATTATACCCATATACAGAAAAATTAGTAGTTACTTGTAGGTGGTTATGAATTTCAACTTAAAAAAGCTTGATTCTCACTATACATTCAGTAACCTTCCCATTTTGTCTAGGAAAAATATTATAAGGTGTAAATTAATTGATGTATCCTTCCCGGTTATGTTCCATCCCCATGCCATTTTTGACAACCAAATTTTGATGTAGCAATATGGAAGGGATACATGAGTGTTACGGAACATATACTGAGGCTCAACCTTACCTGCCTATTGTGTATATAAAATTTCATACGTTTCTTGATAATGTGATCTTCTTACTCACTATCATTTCTATTATCAATTGACATCAAATGTTACATCGACTTGTGATTTTTGAAGATCAACCTCTTGCGAATAGTAAGAATCTATTGAATATTCCTGTTTCATTCACAATTATGAATAAATATATCAGGGGTACAGTATCATACAGTCTTGTCCTACACCAGCTGTATATTATTGAAACCATCTATAGATTACATAGTATTTCTGCAATTTCCACTTCTCAAAATCTATTGAGTTCCCTTTTTTTTTCATAATGATGATAGTCCATCTTCTACAAAGTATGCTTGATTAAACCTAGGAATGTGATACATAAATTTGCCATGATCAAGTTTCCAATTTATCAGAACATTAGATATGATCCATATCACCACTCACCATAAAACTTAAATGGTTCAACATACATGAATTCTCAGGGGGAGGATAGTGCGATTTTTGAGAGATTCATAAAACATTCTACAGTCCTTTAAAGGCTTTCTTCCTTTGTATATGCTTAATACTTGGATGGCATAACACTTCAACAACATGACCTCACATATCTCAAAACTGCAAAAATATCATACTTGATGCATTTGCTTAAGGAAAATAACATAATAATGTATACCTTTGAAGTCGAGTTAATCTCCAACATTTCAAATATATATGGCAATGTGATGTTTTTTCGACGAATTCTGGATTAGCATTCTGATTCTTATCGTAGCCTTGAACCCATTCTAAACATTCTTCACTTTATGACTTCAATGATACAGAAACTTTCCAATGTCCAGTTCATTTAAAATATCTGACTCACCTGAAAATAAATATTTCCTCATAATATTCAGGTTGGAAAAACCTGTGATAAGTTAAAGTATCTTCAATTGTAGGTAATACTTACTGTTTCCTCTCGTGAATGTAGCATAAGGTTATAATAACTTGCTAAAATTATACCGATAACTCGACTTTTTCTTGAAAAAGTCATTGTTAGAGTTGGAATTAGGCAGTATTGACCATGATTGATACTTCTAAATGCATTTCCATTCGTTACTAACTTTATTTTCGTCAATTTCAATGTAGCTTCCACATAGGATGCTATTTTGACGGCAAATTAGAATTGATGTTAATGACAATTGACATAAACATAACGCTGGTTCGGCTTGAAAATATTGACGGAAGTACCCGATCTTTGCCGACGGTCAAAGCCTACGATGCTTAAGTTTTCGGCGAAATCGACAGAAATTCGAGGTTCGACGTTGCCATATATTCACTGTCGCAAGAAATTCTACCTCCAAAGCGAGCCCGAAGGCGGCGGAGATAGCCGATCTCGGCCGAGTCCACAGAAGAATATGAAATGGACAATTTTTACCGGATTTTCTTAGAAATGTCACTTTTTTCCATCATTCCTGCAAGAATACGAAAGTGGGAATCAAAAAAAGAGGCCCGCTAAGCCACAATTTCGTCTTTCGTCTTTCTGTTCGTACCAAAAAACTCTACCTAGCTTGAACCCAGCGACCAAATGCTTTCCTGTGGTTTTGCACCTTTGGGAAATATCGATATTTTCGTTATTTTTCGGGAATTTTTTAAAAGTATCTCACGATTTTTCCGCGATGAAAGATCAACAGTACGGGAAAGTTCGAAATTTCCTCTTTCTAATCACGTTCAGATATCACACCAAGACTCCCCGGAAATATCAGAAAAACTCTCACGAACATAACCCTTTCTTAGCAAAAGTTTTTCTTGATCTCCTGCAGTGGTTTCGGCGGTGTTGCCTGTAACGCGTTTAGTATTATAGACTAGTACGCGCCCAGATCTACCTAGCGATAGATCAATCTTTACTGTAGATCTACTTAAACGATACCTACGTAGGAAGCGCCCAGATTTACCTAGCGGATAGATTTGCGTTTTTGAGTAGATTAATTGAATAGTTGACTGAATTATTAAAAACGAAGCACACTGTTTATAAATTTACAAAAAATCAGTAGCTAATGTAAAATTCGATCACAGTTATCGTCTATCCTCGAACTGAATTTTGACCAAATCGTGTATGTATTTTTGTGAATATTGAAATGATGAAATTTCAAATGCGTTCATCTACTGAACCGTTTGGCGGATTTTGTTCATTCCGAACTTAACCTTCGAATTCAAACTTTAAACCTACCCGGAAAATTTCGACTGTCTAAGTCATTCCTTCGCAAAGTTATCGCGTTAAGTTCGGAATGAACAAAATCTGCCAAACGGTTCAGTAGACGAACGCATTTGAAATTCCATCATCTCAATATTCACAAAAATACAGACACGATTTAGTCAAAATTCAGTTGAAGGATAGACCCTAACCGTGGCTCCACATGCAAACATAAAATTGACTATAAAATGAAAATTCAATTTCTCAAAACGACACCAATAATACTAAATAGATATATCATCGCATGAAAAATTCATATTTCAACATTGAACAACGTTAAAAAAAATTTCTTGGATAAAATCCGAAAATGTTCACTATTCCAATTCAATATTCACTAAACATATGCATGTGCATTTTACAGGAATTTCCAATGTCTCAAATTTACTGAATTTCAATATTTCTAGTACATCACTCTTCGACCGAGAATCACCAAAGCATGAAGTAATATTCATTTTTTAAAGGAATTACGGTATTATGAACATTTAAATTTTCTGTTTCATTAATGGAGATGACCAATTCATAATTGACATATTAAAATATGATTGAGTAACCAAGATATCATGTTTTCCAAACAGGACAAATGCAAAACTGCATATTGAAGTAATTTTTTATTTATCGATTATTGATAATGATAATAAAGTATAGTTCAATAGAATACATTGGGTGATACACAAAAATTCCAAAAAAAAGATAATTGAATGAATGAGTTCAAGTAAACTTGTTCATTAGAGAAGTGTGTCAGAGGTTTATGTGAAGAATTCATCAGTTGATAGACTTCATTAGATATGTTGCATATTACGATTCAAGAAGTTTCACATTGTTTTCAAACAATATCTGCATAAGCCTCTATATACCATCTTCTATCTTGATGTTGTTGGTGCAACTTCATTTGTAATTTTTCTCAAAATAGTTTCAGAAAATGGCAGATATCCTGTGAACTACACGAAATTATCAAGATTACCTTGCAGAATAGATACATTTCACTTCAGAATATTTCATCTCATCTCATATAACGCATACATTAGAAATTATACCCATATACAGAAAAATTAGTAGTTACTTGAAGGTGGTATGAATTTCAACTTAAAAAAGCTTGATTCTCACTATACATTCTGTAACCTTCCCATTTTATCTAGGAAAAATATTATAAGGTGTAAATTAATTGATGTATCCTTCCCGGTTATGTTCCATCCCCATGCCATTTTTGCCAACCAAATTTTGATGTAGCAATATGGAAGGGATACATGAGTGTTACGGAACATATACTGAGGCTCAACCTTACCTGCCTATTGTGTATATAAAATTTCATACGTTTCTTGATAATGTGATCTTCTTACTCACTATCATTTCTATTATCAATTGACATCAAATGTTACATCGACTTGTGATTTTTGAAGATCAACCTCTTGCGAATAGTAAGAATCTATTGAATATTCCTGTTTCATTCACAATTATGAATAAATATACCAGGGGTACAGTATCATACAGTCTTGTCCTACACCAGCTGTATATTATTGAAACCATCTATAGATTACATAGTATTTCTGCAATTTCCACTTCTCAAAATCTATTGAGTTCCCTTTTTTTTTCATAATGATGATAGTCCATCTTCTACAAAGTATGCTTGATTAAACCTAGGAATGTGATACATAAATTTGCCATGATCAAGTTTCCAATTTATCAGAACATTAGATATGATCCATATCACCACTCTACCATAAAACTTAAATGGTTCAACATACATGAATTCTCAGGGGGAGGATAGTGAGATTTTTGAGAGATTCATAAAACATTCTACAGTCCTTTAAAGGCTTTCTTCCTTTGTATATGCTTAATACTTGGATGGCATAACACTTCAACAACATGACCTCACATATCTCAAAACTGCAAAAATATCATACTTGATGCATTTGCTTAAGGAAAATAACATAATAATGTATACCTTTGACGTCGAGTTAATCTCCAACATTTCAAATATATATGGCAATGTGATGTTTTTTCGACGAATTCTGGATTAGCATTCTGATTCTTATCGTAGCCTTGAACCCATTCTAAACATTCTTCACTTTATGACTTCAATGATACAGAAACTTTCCAATGTCCAGTTCATTTAAAATATCTGACTCACCTGAAAATAAATATTTCCTCATGATATTCAGGTTGGAAAAACCTGTGATAAGTTAAAGTATCTTCAATTGTAGGTAATACTTACTGTTTCCTCTCGTGAATGTAGCATAAGGTTATAATAACTTGCTAAAATTATACCGATAACTCGACTTTTTCTTGAAAAAGTCATTGTTAGAGTTGGAATTAGGCAGTATTGACCATGATTGATACTTCTAAATGCATTTCCATTCGTTACTAACTTTATTTTCGTCAATTTCAATGTAGCTTCCACATAGGATGCTATTTTGACGGCAAATTAGAATTGATGTTAATGACAATTGACATAAACATAACGCTGGTTCGGCTGGAAAATATTGACGGAAGTACCCGATCTTTGCCGACGGTCAAAGCCTACGATGCTTAAGTTTTCGGCGAAATCGACAGAAATTCGAGGTTCGACGTTGCCATATATTCACTGTCGCAAGAAATTCTACCTCCAAAGCGAGCCCGAAGGCGGCGGAGATAGCCGATCTCGGCCGAGTCCACAGAAGAATATGAAATGGACAATTTTTACCGGATTTTCTTAGAAATGTCACTTTTTTCCATCATTCCTGCAAGAATACGAAAGTGGGAATCAAAAAAAGAGGCCCGCTACGCCACAATTTCGTCTTTCGTCTTTCTGTTCGTACCAAAAAACTCTACCTAGCTTGAACCCAGCGACCAAATGCTTTCCTGTGGTTTTGCACCTTTGGGAAATATCGATATTTTCGTTATTTTTCGGGAATTTTTTAAAAGTATCTCTCGATTTTTCCGCGATGAAAGATCAAAAGTACGGGAAAGTTCGAAATTTCCTCTTTCTAATCACGTTCAGATATCACACCAAGACTCCCCGGAAATATCAGAAAAACTCTCACGAACATAACCCTTTCTTAGCAAAAGTTTTTCTTGATCTCCTGCAGTGGTTTCAGCGGTGTTGCCTGTAACGCGTTTAGTATTATAGACTAGTACGCGCCCAGATCTACCTAGCGATAGATCAATCTTTACTGTAGATCTACTTAAACGATACCTACGTAGGAAGCGCCCAGATTTACCTAGCGGGTAGATTTGCGTTTTTGAGTAGATTAATTGAATAGTTGACTGAATTATTAAAAACGAAGCACACTGTTTATAAATTTACAAAAAATCAGTAGCTAATGTAAAATTCGATCACAGTTATCGTCTATCCTCGAACTGAATTTTGACCAAATCGTGTATGTATTTTTGTGAATATTGAAATGATGAAATTTCAAATGCGTTCATCTACTGAACCGTTTGGCGGATTTTGTTCATTCCGAACTTAACCTTCGAATTCAAACTTTAAACCTACCCGGAAAATTTCGACTGTCTAAGTCATTCCTTCGCAAAGTTATCGCGTTTACAGCCGGCCTTCGGCCGTCTGTAAACACGATAACTTTGCAAAGGAATAACTTAGACACTCGAAATTTTCAGGGCAGGTTTAAAGCTTGAATTCGAAGGTTAAGTTCGGAATGAACAAAATCTGCCAAACGGTTCAGTAGACGAACGCATTTGAAATTCCATCATCTCAATATTCACAAAAATACAGACACGATTTAGTCAAAATTCAGTTTGAGGATAGACCCTAACCGTGGCTCCACATGCAAACATAAAATTGACTATAAAATGAAAATTCAATTTCTCAAAACGACACCAATAATACTAAATAGATATATCATCGCATGAAAAATTCATATTTCAACATTGAACAACGTTAAAAAAAATTTCTTGGATAAAATCCGAAAATGTTCACTATTCCAATTCAATATTCACTAAACATATGCATGTGCATTTTACAGGAATTTCCAATGTCTCAAATTTACTGAATTTCAATATTTCTAGTACATCACTCTTCGACCGAGAATCACCAAAGCATGAAGTAATATTCATTTTTTAAAGGAATTACGGTATTATGAACATTTAAATTTTCTGTTTCATTAATGGAGATGACCAATTCATAATTGACATATTAAAATATGATTGAGTAACCAAGATATCATGTTTTCCAAACAGGACAAATGCAAAACTGCATATTGAAGTAATTTTTTATTTATCGATTATTGACAATGATAATAAAGTATAGTTCAATAGAATACATTGGGTGATACACAAAAATTCCAAAAAAAAGATAATTGAATGAATGAGTTCAAGTAAACTTGTTCATTAGAGAAGTGTGTCAGGGGTTTATGTGAAGAATTCATCAGTTGATAGACTTCATCAGATATGTTGCATATTACGATTCAAGAAGTTTCACATTGTTTTCAAACAATATCTGCATAAGCCTCTATATACCATCTTCTATCTTGATGTTGTTGGTGCAACTTCATTTGTAATTTTTCTCAAAATAGTTTCAGAAAATGGCAGATATCCTGTGAACTACACGAAATTATCAAGATTACCTTGCAGAATAGATACATTTCACTTCAGAATATTTCATCTCATCTCATATAACGCATACATTAGAAATTATACCCATATACAGAAAAATTAGTAGTTACTTGAAGGTGGTATGAATTTCAACTTAAAAAAGCTTGATTCTCACTATACATTCTGTAACCTTCCCATTTTATCTAGGAAAAATATTATAAGGTGTAAATTAATTGATGTATCCTTCCCGGTTATGTTCCATCCCCATGCCATTTTTGCCAACCAAATTTTGATGTAGCAATATGGAACGGATACATGAGTGTTACGGAACATATACTGAGGCTCAACCTTACCTGCCTATTGTGTATATAAAATTTCATACGTTTCTTGATAATGTGATCTTCTTACTCACTATCATTTCTATTATCAATTGACATCAAATGTTACATCGACTTGTGATTTTTGAAGATCAACCTCTTGCGAATAGTAAGAATCTATTGAATATTCCTGTTTCATTCACAATTATGAATAAATATACCAGGGGTACAGTATCATACAGTCTTGTCCTACACCAGCTGTATATTATTGAAACCATCTATAGATTACATAGTATTTCTGCAATTTCCACTTCTCAAAATCTATTGAGTTCCCTTTTTTTTTCATAATGATGATAGTCCATCTTCTACAAAGTATGCTTGATTAAACCTAGGAATGTGATACATAAATTTGCCATGATCAAGTTTCCAATTTATCAGAACATTAGATATGATCCATATCACCACTCACCATAAAACTTAAATGGTTCAACATACATGAATTCTCAGGGGGAGGATAGTGAGATTTTTGAGAGATTCATAAAACATTCTACAGTCCTTTAAAGGCTTTCTTCCTTTGTATATGCTTAATACTTGGATGGCATAACACTTCAACAACATGACCTCACATATCTCAAAACTGCAAAAATATCATACTTGATGCATTTGCTTAAGGAAAATAACATAATAATGTATACCTTTGACGTCGAGTTAATCTCCAACTGATTCTTATCGTAGCCTTGAACCCATTCTAAACATTCTTCACTTTATGACTTCAATGATACAGAAACTTTCCAATGTCCAGTTCATTTAAAATATCTGACTCACCTGAAAATAAATATTTCCTCATGATATTCAGGTTGGAAAAACCTGTGATAAGTTAAAGTATCTTCAATTGTAGGTAATACTTACTGTTTCCTCTCGTGAATGTAGCATAAGGTTATAATAACTTGCTAAAATTATACCGATAACTCGACTTTTTCTTGAAAAAGTCATTGTTAGAGTTGGAATTAGGCAGTATTGACCATGATTGATACTTCTAAATGCATTTCCATTCGTTACTAACTTTATTTTCGTCAATTTCAATGTAGCTTCCACATATGATGCTATTTTCACGGCAAATTAGAATTGATGTTAATGACAATTGACATAAACATAACGCTGGTTCGGCTGGAAAATATTGACGGAAGTACCCGATCTTTGCCGACGGTCAAAGCCTACGATGCTTAAGTTTTCGGCGAAATCGACAGAAATTCGAGGTTCGACGTTGCCATATATTCACTGTAGCAAGAAACTCTACCTCCAAAGCGAGCCCGAAGGCGGCGGAGATAGCCGATCTCGGCCGAGTCCACAGAAGAATATGAAATGGACAATTTTTACCGGATTTTCTTAGAAATGTCACTTTTTTCCATCATTCCTGCAAGAATACGAAAGTGGGAATCAAAAAAAGAGGCCCGCTAAGCCACAATTTCGTCTTTCGTCTTTCTGTTCGTACCAAAAAAGTCTACCTAGCTTGAACCCAGTGACCAAATGCTCTCCTGTGGTTTTGCACCTTTGGGAAATATCGATATTTTCGTTATTTTTCGGGAATTTTTTAAAAGTATCTCTCGATTTTTCCGCGATGAAAGATCAACAGTACGGGAAAGTTCGAAATTTCCTCTTTCTAATCACGTTCAGATATCACACCAAGACTCCACGGAAATATCAGAAAAACTCTCACGAACATAACCCTTTCTTAGCAAAAGTTTTTCTTGATCTCCTGCAGTGGTTTCGGCGGTGTTGCCTGTAACGCGTTTAGTATTATAGATAATAAAAAGCAAGGGTAAGGGTAAGGGTAAGGGTAAGGGTGAGGGTAAGGGTAAGGGTAAGGGTAAGGGTAAGGGTAAGGGTAAGCTTAAGGGTAAAAGCAAGGGTAAGGGTAAGGGTAAGGGTAAGGGTAAGGGTAAAGGTAAGGGTAAGCCTAAGGGTAAAAGCAAGGGTAAGGGTAAGGGTAAGGGTAAGGGTAAGGGTAAGGGTAAGGGTAAGGGTAAGGGTAAGGGTAAGGGTAAGGGTAAGGGTAAGGGTAAGGGTAAGGGTAAGGGTAAGGGTAAGGGTAAGGGTAAGGGTAAGGGTAAGGGTAAGGGTAAGGGTAAGGGTAAGGGTAAGGGTAAGCTTAAGGGTAAAAGCAAGGGTAAGGGTAAGGGTAAGGGTAAGCCTAAGGGTAAAAGCAAGGGTAAGGGTAAGGGTAAGGGTAAGGGTAAGGGTAAGCTTAAGGGTAAAAGCAAGGGTAAAAGTTAGGGTAAGGGTAAGGGTAAGGGTAAGGGTAAGGGTAAGGGTAAGCTTAAGGGTAAAAGCAAGGGTAAGGGTAAGGGTAAGGGTAAGGGTAAGGGTAAGGGTAAGGGTAAGGGTAAGGGTAAAGGTAAGGGTTAGCCTAAGGGTAAAAGCAAGGGTAAGGGTAAGGGTAAGGGTAAGGGTAAGGGTAAGGGTAAGGGTAAGGGTAAGGGTAAGGGTGAGGGTAAGCTTAAGGGTAAAAGCAAGGGTAAGGGTAAGGGTAAGGGTAAGCTCAAGGGTAAAAGCAAGGGTAAGGGTAAGGGTAAGGGTAAGGGTAAGGGTAAGGGTAAGGGTAAGGGTAAGCTTAAGGGTAAAAGCAAGGGTAAGGGTTAGGGTAAGGGTAAGGGTAAGGGTAAGGGTAAGGGTAAGCTCAAGGGTAAAAGCAAGGGTAAGGGTAAGGGTAAGGGTAAGGGTAAGGGTAAGGGTAAGGGTAAGGGTAAGGGTAAGGGTAAGGGTAAGGGTAAAGGTAAGGGTAAGCTTAAGGGTAAAAGCAAGGGTAAGGGTAAGGGTAAGGGTAAGGGTAAGGGTAAGGGTAAGGGTAAGGGTAAGGGTAAGGGTAAGGGTAAGGGTAAGGGTAAGGGTAAGGGTAAGGGTAAGCTTAAGGGTATAAGCAATGGTAAGGGTAAGGGTAAGGGTGAGGGTAAGGGTGAGGGTAAGGGTAAGGGTAAGCTTAAGGGTAAAAGCAAGGGTAAGGGTAAGGGTAAGGGTAAGGGTAAGGGTAAGGGTAAGGGTAAGGGTAAGGGTAAGGGTAAGGGTAAGCTTAAGGGTAAAAGCAAGGGTAAGGGTAAGGGTAAGGGTAAGGGTAAGGGTAAGGGTAAGGGTAAGGGTAAGGGTAAGGGTAAGGGTAAGGGTAAGGGTAAAGGTAAGGTTAAGCCTAAGGGTAAAAGCAAGGGTAAGGGTAAGGGTAAGGGTAAGGGTAAGGGTAAGGGTAAGGGTAAGGGTAAGGGTAAGGGTAAGGGTAAGGGTAAGGGTAAGGGTAAGGGTAAGGGTAAGGGTAAGCTTAAGGGTAAAAGCAAGGGTAAGGGTAAGGGTAAGGGTAAGGGTAAGCCTAAGGGTAAAAGCAAGGGTAAGGGTAAGGGTAAGGGTAAGGGTAAGGGTAAGCTTAAGGGTAAAAGCAAGGGTAAGGGTAAGGGTAAGGGTAAGGGTAAGGGTAAGGGTAAGGGTAAGGGTAAGCTTAAGGGTAAAAGCAAGGGTAAGGGTAAGGGTAAGGGTAAGGATAAGGGTAAGGGTAAGGGTAAGGGTAAGGCTAAGGGTAAGGTTAAGGGTAAGGGTTAGAGTAAGGGTAAGGGTAAGGGTAAGGGTAAGCTTAAGGGTAAAAGCAAGGGTAAGGGTAAGGTTAAGGGTAAGGGTAAGGGTAAGGGTAAGGGTAAGCTTAAGGGTAAGGGTAAGGGTAAGGGTAAGGGTAAGGGTAAGGGTAATGGTAAGGGTAAAGGTAAGGGTAAGCCTAAGGGTAAAAGCAAGGGTAAGGGTAAGGGTTAGGGTAAGGGTAAGGGTAAGGTTAAGGGTAAGGGTTAGGGTAAGGGTAAGGGTAAGGGTAAGGGTAAGCTTAAGGGTAAAAGCAAGGGTAAGGGTAAGGGTAAGGGTAAGGGTAAGGGTAAGGGTAAGGGTAAGCTTAAGGGTAAGGGTAAGGGTAAGGGTAAGGGTAAGGGTAAGCTTAAGGGTAAAAGCAAGGGTAAGGGTAAGGGTAAGGGTAAGGGTAAGGGTAAGCTTAAGGGTAAAAGCAAGGGTAAGGGTCAGGGTAAGGGTAAGTGTAAGGGTAAGGGTAAGGGTAAGGGTAAGGGTGAGCTTAAGGGTAAAAGCAAGGGTAAGGGTAAGGTTAAGGGTAAGGGTAAGTGTAAGGGTAAGGGTAAGGGTTAGCTTAAGGGTAAAAGCAAGGGTAAGGGTAAGGGTAAGGGTAAGGGTAAGGGTAAGGGTAAGGGTAAAGGTAAGGGTAAGCCTAAGGGTAAAAGCAAGGGTAAGGGTAAGGGTAAGGGTAAGGGTAAGAGTAAGGGTAAGGGTAAGGGTAAGGTTAAGCTTAAGGGTAAAAGCAAGGGTAAGGGTAAGGGTAAGGGTAAGGGTAAGCCTAAGGGTAAAAGCCAGGGTAAGGGAAAGGGTAAGGGTAAGGGTAAGGGTAAGCTTAAGGGTAAAAGCAAGGGTAAGGGTAAGGGTAAGGGTAAGGGTAAGGGTAAGGGTAAGGGTAAGGGTAAGGGTAAGGGTAAGGGTAAGGGTAAGGGTAAGGGTAAGGGTAAGGGTAAGCTTAAGGGTATAAGCAAGGGTAAGGGTAAGGGTAAGGGTGAGGGTAAGGGTAAGGGTAAGGGTAAGGGTAAGCTTAAGGGTAAAAGCAAGGGTAAGGGTAAGGGTAAGGGTAAGGGTAAGGGTAAGGGTAAGGGTAAGCTTAAGGGTAAAAGCAAGGGTAAGGGTAAGGGTAAGGGTAAGGGTAAGGGTAAGGGTAAGGGTAAGGGTAAGGGTAAGGGTAAGGGTAAGGGTAAGGGTAAGGGTAAGGGTAAGGGTAAGGGTAAGGGTAAGGGTAAGGGTAAAGGTAAGGTTAAGCCTAAGGGTAAAAGCAAGGGTAAGGGTAAGGGTAAGGGTAAGGGTAAGGGTAAGGGTAATGGTAAGGGTAAGGGTAAGGGTAAGGGTAAGGGTAAGGGTAAGGGTAAGGGTAAGGGTAAGGGTAAGCTTAAGGGTAAAAGCAAGGGTAAGGGTAAGGGTAAGGGTAAGCCTAAGGGTAAAAGCAAGGGTAAGGGTAAGGGTAAGGGTAAGGGTAAGCTTAAGGGTAAAAGCAAGGGTAAGGGTAAGGGTAAGGGTAAGGGTAAGGGTAAGGGTAAGGGTAAGCTTAAGGGTAAAAGCAAGGGTAAGGGTAAGGGTAAGGGTAAGGGTAAGGGTAAGGGTAAGGGTAAGGGTAAGGGTAAAGGTAAGGGTAAGCCTAAGGGTCAAAGCAAGGGTAAGGGTAAGGGTAAGGGTAAGGGTAAGCTTAAGGGTAAAAGCAAGGGTAAGGGTAAGGGTAAGGGTAAGGGTAAGGGTAAGGGTAAGGGTAAGGGTAAGGGTAAGGGTAAGCTTAAGGGTAAGGGTAAGGGTAAGGGTAAGGGTAAGCCTAAGGGTAAAAGCAAGGGTAAGTGTAAGGGTAAGGGTAAGGGTAAGGGTAAGCTTAAGGGTAAAAGCAAGGGTAAGGGTAAGGGTAAGGGTAAGGGTAAGGGTAAGGGTAAGGGTAAGGGTAAGCTTAAGGGTAAAAGCAAGGGTAAGGGTAAGGGTAAGGGTAAGGGTAAGGCTAAAGGTAAGGGTAAGCCTAAGGGTAAAAGCAAGGGTAAGGGTAAGGGTAAGGGTAAGGGTGAGGGTAAGGGTAAGGGTAAGGGTAAGGGTAAGGGTAAGGGTAAGTTTAAGGGTGAGGGTAAGGGTAAAGGTAAGGGTAAGGGTAAGCTTAAGGGTAAAAGCAAGGGTAAGGGTAAGGGTAAGGGTAAGGGTAAGAGTAAGGGTAAGGGTAAGGGTAAGCTTAAGGGTAAAAGCAAGGGTAAGGGTAAGGGTAAGGGTAAGGGTAAGGGTAAGGGTAAGGGTAAGGGTAAGGGTAAGGGTAAGGGTAAGGGTAAGGGTAAGGGTAAGGGTAAGCTTAAGGGTAAAAGCAAGGGTAAGGGTAAGGGTAAGGGTAAGGGTAAGGGTAAGGGTAAGAGTAAGGGTAAGGGTAAGGGTAAGGGTAAGCTTAAGGGTAAAAGCAAGGGTAAGGGTAAGGGTAAGGGTAAGGGTAAGGGTAAGGGTAATGGTAAGGGTAAAGGTAAGGGTAAGCCTAAGGGTAAAAGCAAGGGTAAGGGTAAGGGTAAGGGTAAGGGTAAGGGTAAGGTTAAGGGTAAGGGTTAGGGTAAGGGTAAGGGTAAGGGTAAGGGTAAGCTTAAGGGTAAAAGCAAGGGTAAGGGTAAGGGTAAGGGTAAGGGTAAGGGTAAGGGTAAGGGTAAGCTTAAGGGTAAGGGTAAGGGTAAGAGTAAGCTTAAGGGTAAAAGCAAGGGTAAGGGTAAGGGTAAGGGTAAGGGTAAGGGTAAGGGTAAGGGTAAGGGTAAGGGTAAGGGTAAGGGTAAGGGTAAGGGTAAGGGTAAGGGTAAGGGTAAGGGTAAGGGTAAAGGTAAGGTTAAGCCTAAGGGTAAAAGCAAGGGTAAGGGTAAGGGTAAGGGTAAGGGTAAGGGTAAGGGTAAGGGTAAGGGTAAGGGTAAGGGTAAGGGTAAGGGTAAGGGTAAGGGTAAGGGTAAGCTTAAGGGTAAAAGCAAGGGTAAGGGTAAGGGTAAGGGTAAGGGTAAGCCTAAGGGTAAAAGCAAGGGTAAGGGTAAGGGTAAGGGTAAGGGTAAGCTTAAGGGTAAAAGCAAGGGTAAGGGTAAGGGTAAGGGTAAGGGTAAGCTTAAGGGTAAAAGCAAGGGTAAGGGTAAGGGTAAGGGTAAGGGTAAGGGTAAGGGTAAGGGTAAGGGTAAGGGTAAGGGTAAAGGTAAGGGTAAGCCTAAGGGTCAAAGCAAGGGTAAGGGTAAGGGTAAGGGTAAGGGTAAGGGTAAGGGTAAGGGTAAGGGTAAGGGTAAGGGTAAGGGTAAGGGTAAGCTTAAGGGTAAAAGCAAGGGTAAGGGTAAGGGTAAGGGTAAGGGTAAGGGTAAGGGTAAGGGTAAGGGTAAGGGTAAGGGTAAGCTTAAGGGTAAGGGTAAGGGTAAGGGTAAGGGTAAGCCTAAGGGTAAAAGCAAGGGTAAGTGTAAGGGTAAGGGTAAGGGTAAGGGTAAGCTTAAGGGTAAAAGCAAGGGTAAGGGTAAGGGTAAGGGTAAGGGTAAGGGTAAGGGTAAGGGTAAGGGTAAGGGTAAGCTTAAGGGTAAAAGCAAGGGTAAGGGTAAGGGTAAGGGTAAGGCTAAAGGTAAGGGTAAGCCTAAGGGTAAAAGCAAGGGTAAGGGTAAGGGTAAGGGTAAGGGTGAGGGTAAGGGTAAGGGTAAGGGTAAGGGTAAGGGTAAGGGTGAGTTTAAGGGTGAGGGTAAGGGTAAAGGTAAGGGTAAGGGTAAGCTTAAGGGTAAAAGCAAGGGTAAGGGTAAGGGTAAGGGTAAGGGTAAGAGTAAGGGTAAGGGTAAGGGTAAGCTTAAGGGTAAAAGCAAGGGTAAGGGTAAGGGTAAGGGTAAGGGTAAGGGTAAGGGTAAGGGTAAGGGTAAGGGTAAGGGTAAGGGTAAGGGTAAGGGTAAGCTTAAGGGTAAAAGCAAGGGTAAGGGTAAGGGTAAGGGTAAGGGTAAGGGTAAGCTTAAGGGTAAAAGCAAGGGTAAGGGTAAGGGTAAGGGTAAGGGTAAGGGTAAGGGTAATGGTAAGGGTAAAGGTAAGGGTAAGCCTAAGGGTAAAAGCAAGGGTAAGGGTAAGGGTAAGGGTAAGGGTAAGGGTAAGGTTAAGGTTAAGGGTAAGGGTTAGGGTAAGGGTAAGGGTAAGGGTAAGGGTAAGCTTAAGGGTAAAAGCAAGGGTAAGGGTAAGGGTAAGGGTAAGGGTAAGGGTAAGGGTAAGCTTAAGGGTAAGGGTAAGGGTAAGAGTAAGCTTAAGGGTAAAAGCAAGGGTAAGGGTAAGGGTAAGGGTAAGGGTAAGGGTAAGCTTAAGGGTAAAAGCAAGGGTGAGGGTAAGGGTAAGGGTAAGGGTAAGGGTAAGGGTAAGGGTAAGGGTAAGGGTAAGGGTAAGGGTAAGGGTAAGGGTAAAGGTAAGGGTAAGCCTAAGAGTAAAAGCAAGGGTAAGGGTAAGGGTAAGGGTAAGGGTAAGGGTAAGGGTAAGGGTAAGGGTAAGGGTAAGGGTAAGCTTAAGGGTAAAAGCAAGGGTAAGGATAAGGGTAAGGGTAAGGGTAAGGGTAAGGGTGAGGGTAAGGGTAAGGGTAAGGGTAAGGGTAAGCTTAAGGGTAAAAGCAAGGGTAAGGGTAAGGGTAAGGGTAAGGGTAAGGGTAAGGGTAAGGGTAAGGGTAAGCTTAAGGGTAAAAGCAAGGGTAAGGGTTAGGGTAAGGGTAAGGGTAAGGGTAAGGGTAAGGGTAAGCTTAAGGGTAAAAGCAAGGGTAAGGGTAAGGGTAAGGGTAAGGGTAAGGGTAAGGGTAAGGGTAAAGGTAAGGGTAAGCCTAAGGGTAAAAGCAAGGGTAAGGGTAAGGGTAAGGGTAAGGGTAAGGGTAAGGGTAAGGGTAAGGGTAAGGGTAAGGGTAAGGGTAAGGGTAAGGGTAAGGGTAAGGGTAAGCTTAAGGGTAAAAGCAAGGGTAAGGGTAAGGGTAAGGGTAAGGGTCAAAGCAAGGGTAAGGGTAAGGGTAAGAGTAAGGGTAAGGGTAAGGGTAAGGGTAAGGGTAAGGGTAAGGGTAAGCTTAAGGGTAAAAGCAAGGGTAAGGGTAGGGGTAAGGGTAAGGGTAAGGGTAAGGGTAAGGGTAAGGGTAAGGGTAAGGGTAAGAGTAAGGGTAAGGGTAAGGGTAAGGGTAAGGGTAAGCTTAAGGGTAAAAGCAAGGGTAAGGGTAAGGGTAAGGGTAAGGGTAAGGGTAAGGGTAAGGGTAAGGGTAAGGGTAAGGGTAAGGGTAAGGGTAAGGGTAAGGGTAAGCTTAAGGGTAAGGGTAAGGGTAAGGGTAAGGGTAAGCCTAAGGGTAAAAGCAAGGGTAAGTGTAAGGGTAAGGGTAAGGGTAAGGGTAAGCTTAAGGGTAAAAGCAAGGGTAAGGGTAAGGGTAAGGGTAAGGGTAAGGGTAAGGGTAAGGGTAAGCTTACCCTTACCCTTACCCTTACCCTTACCCTTACCCTTACCCTTACCCTTACCCTTACCCTTGCTTTTACCCTTAGGCTTAACCTTACCTTTACCCTTACCCTTACCCTTACCCTTACCCTTACCCTTACCCTTACCCTTACCCTTACCCTTACCCTTACCCTTACCCTTACCCTTACCCTTACCCTTACCCTTGCTTTTACCCTTAAGCTTACCCTTACCCTTACCCTTACCCTTACCCTTACCCTTACCCTTACCCTTACCCTTGCTTTTACCCTTAAGCTCACCCTTACCCTTACCCTTACCCTTACCCTCACCCTTACCCTTACCCTTACCCTTGCTTATACCCTTAAGCTTACCCTTACCCTTACCCTTACCCTTACCCTTACCCTTACCCTTACCCTTACCCTTACCCTTACCCTTACCCTTACCCTTACCCTTACCCTTACCCTTACCCTTGCTTTTACCCTTAGGCTTACCCTTACCTTTACCCTTACCCTTACCCTTACCCTTACCCTTACCCTTACCCTTACCCTTGCTTTTACCCTTAAGCTTACCCTTACCCTTACCCTTACCCTTACCCTTACCCTAACCCTTACCCTTGCTTTTACCCTTAAGCTTACCCTTACCCTTACCCTTACCCTTACCCTTACCCTTACCCTTACCCTTACCCTTGCTTTTACCCTTAAGCTTACCCTTACCCTTACCCTTACCCTTACCCTCACCCTTACCCTTACCCTTACCCTTACCCTTATCCTTACCCTTGCTTTTACCCTTAAGCTTACCCTTACCCTTACCCTTACCCTTACCCTTACCCTTACCCTTACCCTTACACTTACCCTTACCCTTACCCTTGCTTTTACTCTTAGGCTTACCCTTACCTTTACCCTTACCCTTACCCTTACCCTTACCCTTACCCTTACCCTTACCCTTACCCTTACCCTTACCCTTACCCTTACCCTTACCCTTACCCTTACCCTCACCCTTGCTTTTACCCTTAAGCTTACCCTTACCCTTACCCTTACCCTTACCCTTACCCTTGCTTTTACCCTTAAGCTTACCCTTACCCTTACCCTTACCCTTAAGCTTACCCTTACCCTTACCCTTACCCTTACCCTTACCCTTACCCTTACCCTTGCTTTTACCCTTAAGCTTACCCTTACCCTTACCCTTACCCTTACCCTAACCCTTACCCTTAACCTTACCCTTACCCTTACCCTTACCCTTACCCTTACCCTTGCTTTTACCCTTAGGCTTACCCTTACCTTTACCCTTACCATTACCCTTACCCTTACCCTTACCCTTACCCTTACCCTTACCCTTACCCTTGCTTTTACCCTTAAGCTTACCCTTACCCTTACCCTTACCCTTACCCTTACCCTTACCCTTACCCTTACCCTTACCCTTACCCTTGCTTTTACCCTTAAGCTTACCCTTACCCTTACCCTTACCCTTACCCTTGCTTTTACCCTTAAGCTTACCCTTACCCTTACCCTTACTCTTACCCTTACCCTTACCCTTACCCTTACCCTTGCTTTTACCCTTAAGCTTACCCTTACCCTTACCTTTACCCTTACCCTTACCCTTAAACTTACCCTTACCCTTACCCTTACCCTTACCCTTACCCTTACCCTTACCCTTACCCTTGCTTTTACCCTTAGGCTTACCCTTACCTTTAGCCTTACCCTTACCCTTACCCTTACCCTTACCCTTACCCTTACCCTTGCTTTTACCCTTAAGCTTACCCTTACCCTTACCCTTACCCTTACCCTTACCCTTACCCTTACCCTTGCTTTTACCCTTAAGCTTACCCTTACCCTTACCCTTACACTTACACTTACCCTTGCTTTTACCCTTAGGCTTACCCTTACCCTTACCTTTACCCTTACCCTTAAGCTTACCCTTACCCTTACCCTTACCCTTACCCTTACCCTTACCCTTACCCTTACCCTTACCCTTACCCTTACCCTTACCCTTACCCTTGCTTTTACCCTTAAGCTTACCCTTACCCTTACCCTTACCCTTACCCTTACCCTTACCCTTACCCTTACCCTTACCCTTACCCTTACCCTTACCCTTACCCTTACCCTTACCCTTACCCTTGCTTTGACCCTTAGGCTTACCCTTACCTTTACCCTTACCCTTACCCTTACCGTTACCCTTACCCTTACCCTTACCCTTACCCTTACCCTTACCCTTACCCTTACCCTTGCTTTTACCCTTAAGCTTACCCTTACCCTTACCCTTACCCTTACCCTTACCCTTACCCTTGCTTTTACCCTTAAGCTTACCCTTACCCTTACCCTTACCCTTGCTTTTACCCTTAGGCTTACCCTTACCCTTACCCTTACCCTTACCCTTGCTTTTACCCTTAAGCTTACCCTTACCCTTACCCTTACCCTTACCCTTACCCTTACCCTTACCCTTACCCTTACCCTTACCCTTACCCTTACCCTTACCCTTACCCTTACCCTTACCCTTGCTTTTACCCTTAGGCTTAACCTTACCTTTACCCCTACCCTTACCCTTACCCTTACCCTTACCCTTACCCTTACCCTTACCCTTACCCTTACCCTTACCCTTGCTTTTACCCTTAAGCTTACCCTTACCCTTACCCTTACCCTTACCCTTACCCTTACCCTTACCCTTGCTTTTACCCTTAAGCTTACCCTTACCCTTACCCTTACCCTTACCCTTACCCTTACCCTTACCCTTACCCTTACCCTTACCCTTACCCTTACCCTTACCCTTACCCTTACCCTTACCCTTACCCTT
Source organism: Myrrha octodecimguttata (assembly GCA_958510865.1). Taxonomy (NCBI): domain Eukaryota; kingdom Metazoa; phylum Arthropoda; class Insecta; order Coleoptera; family Coccinellidae; genus Myrrha; species Myrrha octodecimguttata. The sequence goes on from CAUEHS010000794.1 coordinate 80,328, forward strand.
ACCCTTACCCTTACCCTTACCCTTACCCTTACCCTTACCCTTACCCTTACCCTTACCCTTGCTTTTACCCTTAAGCTTACCCTTACCCTTACCCTTACCCTTTCCCTTACCCTTGCTTTTACCCTTAGGCTTACCCTTACCCTTACCCTTACCCTTACCCTTGCTTTTACCCTTAAGCTTAACCTTACCCTTACCCTTACCCTTACTCTTACCCTTACCCTTACCCTTACCCTTACCCTTGCTTTTACCCTTAGGCTTACCCTTACCTTTACCCTTACCCTTACCCTTACCCTTACCCTTACCCTTACCCTTACCCTTACCCTTACCCTTACCCTTGCTTTTACCCTTAAGCTAACCCTTACCCTTACCCTTACCCTTACCCTTAACCTTACCCTTACCCTTGCTTTTACCCTTAAGCTCACCCTTACCCTTACTCTTACCCTTACCCTTACACTTACCCTTACCCTGACCCTTACCCTTGCTTTTACCCTTAAGCTTACCCTTACCCTCACCCTTACCCTTACCCTTACCCTTGCTTTTACCCTTAAGCTTACCCTTACCCTTACCCTTACCCTTACCCTTACCCTTAAGCTTACCCTTACCCTTACCCTTACCCTTACCCTTACCCTTGCTTTTACCCTTAAGCTTACCCTTACCCTTACCCTTACCCTTACCCTAACCCTTACCCTTAACCTTACCCTTACCCTTACCCTTACCCTTACCCTTACCCTTGCTTTTACCCTTAGGCTTACCCTTACCTTTACCCTTACCATTACCCTTACCCTTACCCTTACCCTTACCCTTACCTTACCCTTAAGCTTACCCTTACCCTTACCCTTACCCTTACCCTTAACCTTACCCTTACCCTTGCTTTTACCCTTAAGCTTACCCTTACCCTTACCCTTACCCTTACTCTAACCCTTACCCTTAACCTTACCCTTACCCCTACCCTTACCCTTACCCTTACCCTTATCCTTACCCTTACCCTTACCCTTACCCTTGCTTTTACCCTTGAGCTTACCCTTACCCTTACCCTTACCCTTACCCTTACCCTTACCCTTACCCTTGCTTTTACCCTTAAGCTTACCCTTACCCTTACCCTTACCCTTACCCTTACCCTTGCTTTTACCCTTAGGCTTACCCTTACCCTTACCCTTACCCTTACCCTTGCTTTTACCCTTAAGCTTACCCTTACCCTTACCCTTACCCTTACCCTTACCCTTACCCTTACCCTTACCCTTACCCTTACCCTTACCCTTACCCTTACCCTTACCCTTACCCTTACCCTTACCCTTACCCTTACCCTTACCCTTGCTTTTACCCTTAGGCTTAACCTTACCTTTACCCTTACCCTTACCCTTACCCTTACCCTTACCCTTACCCTTACCCTTACCCTTACCCTTACCCTTACCCTTACCCTTACCCTTGCTTTTACCCTTAAGCTTACCCTTACCCTTACCCTTACCCTTACCCTTACCCTTACCCTTACCCTTACCCTTACCCTTACCCTTACCCTTGCTTTTACCCTTAAGCTTACCCTTACCCTTACCCTCACCCTTACCCTCACCCTTACCCTTACCCTTACCCTTGCTTATACCCTTAAGCTTACCCTTACCCTTACCCTTACCCTTACCCTTACCCTTACCCTTACCCTTACCCTTACCCTTACCCTTACCCTTACCCTTACCCTTACCCTTACCCTTACCCTTGCTTTTATCCTTAAGCTTACCCTTACCTTTACCCTTACCCTTACCCTTACCCTTACCCTTACCCTTACCCTTACCCTTACCCTTGCTTTTACCCTTAAGCTTACCCTTACCCTTACCCTTACCCTTACCCTTACCCTAACCCTTACCCTTGCTTTTACCCTTAAGCTTACCCTTACCCTTACCCTTACCCTTACCCTTACCCTTACCCTTACCCTTACCCTTACCCTTACCCTTACCCTTGCTTTTACCCTTAAGCTTACCCTTACCCTTACCCTTACCCTTACCCTTACCCTTACCCTTACCCTTACCCTTACCCTTACCCTTACCCTTATCCTTACCCTTGCTTTTACCCTTAAGCTTACCCTTACCCTTACCCTTACCCTTACCCTTACCCTTACCCTTACCCTTACCCTTACCCTTACCCTTACCCTTGCTTTTACTCTTAGGCTTACCCTTACCTTTACCCTTACCCTTACCCTTATCCTCACCCTCACCCTTACCCTTACCCTTGCTTTTACCCTTAAGCTTACCCATACCCTTACCCTTACCCTTACCCTTACTCTTGCTTTTACCCTTAAGCTTACCCTTACCCTTACCCTTAACCTTACCCTTACCCTTGCTTTTACCCTTAGGCTTACCCTTACCCTTACCCTTACCCTTACCCTTGCTTTTACCCTTAAGCTTACCCTTACCCTTACCCTTACTCTTACCCTTACCCTTACCCTTACCCTTACCCTTACCCTTACCCTTACCCTTACCCTTACCCTTACCCTTACCCTTGCTTTTACCCTTAGGCTTACCCTTACCTTTACCCTTACCCTAACCCTTACCCTTACCCTTACCCTTACCCTTACCCTTGCTTTTACCCTTAAGCTTACCCTTACCCTTACCCTTACCCTTACCCTTACCCTTACCCTTACCCTTACCCTTACCCTTACCCTTACCCTTACCCTTGCTTTTACCCTTAAGCTTACCCTTACCCTTACCCTTACCCTTACCCTTACCCTTGCTTTTACCCTTAAGCTTACCCTTACCCTTACCCTTACCCTTACCCTTACCCTTACCCTTACCCTTACCCTTACCCTTACCCTTGCTTTTACCCTTAGGCTTACCCTTACCTTTACCCTTACCCTTACCCTTACCCTTACCCTTACCCTTGCTTTTACCCTTAAGCTTACCCTTACCCTTACCCTTACCCTAAGCTTACCCTTACCCTTACCCTTACCCTTACCCTTACCCTTACCCTTACCCTTACCCTTACCCTTACCCTTACCCTTACCCTTACCCTTGCTTTTACCCTTAAGCTTACCCTTACCCTTACCCTTACCCTTACCCTTACCCTTGCTTTCACCCTTAAGCTTACCCTTACCCTTACCCTTACCCTTAAGCTTACCCTTACCCTTACCCTTACCCTTACCCTTACCCTTACCCTTACCCTTACCCTTACCCTTACCCTTACCCTTACCCTTACCCTTACCCTTACCCTCGCTTTTACCCTTAAGCTTACCCTTACCCTTACCCTTACCCTTACCCTTAAGCTTACCCTTACCCTTACCCTTACCCTTACCCTTTACCCTTACCCTTAACCTTACCCTTGCTTTTACCCTTAAGCTTACCCTTACCCTTACCCTTACCCTTACCCTTAAGCTTACCCTTACCCTTACCCTTACCCTTACCCTTACCCTTGCTTTTACCCTTAAGCTTACCCTTACCCTTACCCTTACCCTTACCCTTATCTTACCCTTACCCTTACCCTTACCCTTACCCTTACCCTTACCCTTGCTTTTACCTTAAGCTTACCCTTACCCTTACCCTTACCCTTACCCTTGCTTTTACCCTTAAGCTTACCCTTACCCTTACCCTTACCCTTACCCTTAAGCTTACCCTTACCCTTACCCTTACCCTTACCCTTACCCTTACCCTTACCTTACCCTTACCCTTACCCTTTACCCTTACCCTTACCCTTACCCTTGCTTTTACCCTTAAGCTTACCCTTACCCTTACCCTTACCCTTACCCTTACCCTTACCCTTACCCTTACCCTTACCCTTACCCTTGCTTTTACCCTTAGGCTTACCCTTACCTTAACCTTACCCTTACCCTTAGCCCTTACCCTTACCCTTACCCTTACCCTTGCTTTACCCTTAAGCTTACCCTTACCCTTACCCTTACCCTTACCCTTACCCTTACCCTTACCCTTGCTTTTACCCTTAAGCTTACCCTTACCCTTACCCTTACCCTTACCCTTACCCTTACCCTTGCCTTTTACCCTTAGGCTTACCCTTACCCTTACCCTTACCCTTACCCTTGCTTTTACCCTTAAGCTTACCCTTACCCTTACCCTTACCCTTACCCTTACCCTTTCCCTTACCCTTACCCTTACCCTTACCCTTACCCTTACCCTTACCCTTACCCTTACCCTTACCCTTACCCTTACCCTTACCCTTACCCTTACCCTTACCCTTACCCTTACCCTTGCTTTTACCCTTAGGCTTACCCTTACCTTTACCCTTACCCTTACCCTTACCCTTACCCTTACCCTTACCCTTACCCTTACCCTTGCTTTTACCCTTAAGCTTACCCTTACCCTTACCCTTACCCTTACCCTTACCCTTGCTTTTACCCTTACGCTTACCCTTACCCTTACCCTTACCCTTACCAAGCTTACCCTTACCTACTCTTACCCTTACCCTTACCCTTACCCTTACCCTTACCCTTACCCTTACCCTTACCCTTACCCTTACCCTTGCTTTTACCTTAAGCTTACCCTTACCCTTACCCTTACCCTTACCCTTACCCTTACCCTTACCCTTGCTTTTACCCTTACGCTTACCCTTACCCTTACCTTACCCTTACCCTTACCCTTACCCTAACCCTTACCCTTGCGTTTACCCTTAAGCTTACCCCTTACCCTTACCCTTACCCTTACCCTTACCCTTACCCTTACCCTTCACCCTTACCCTTACCCTTACCCTTGCTTTTACCCTTAAGCTCTACCCTTACCCTTACCCTTACCCTTACCCTTACCCTTACCCTTACCCTTACCCTTACCCTTACCCTTATCCTTACCCTTGCTTTTACCTTAAGCTTACCCTTACCCTTACCCTTACCCTTACCCTTACCCTTACCCTTACCCTTACCCTTACCCTTACCCTTACCCTTACCCTTACCCTTACCCTTACCCTTACCCTTACCCTTACCCTTACCCTTACCCTTGCTTTTACTCTTAGGCTTACCCTGTTACCGTTACCCTTACCCTTACCCTACCCTACCCTCACCCTTACCCTTACCCTTGCTTTTACCCTTAAGCTTACTCTTACCCTTACCCTTACCCTTACCCTTACCCTTGCTTTTACCCTTAAGCTTACCCTTTCCCTTACCCTTAACCTTACCTTACCCTTGCTATTACCTTAGGCTTACCCTTACCCTTACCCTTACCCTTACCCTTGCTTTTACCCTTAAGCTTACCCTTACCCTTACCCTTACTCCTTACCCTTACCCTTACCCTTACCCTTACCCTTACCCTTACCCTTACCCTTACCCTTACCCTTACCCTTGCTTTTACCCTTAGGCTTACCTTACCTTACCCTTACCCTAACCCTTTCCCTTACCCTTACCCTTACCCTTACCCTTGCTTTACCCTAAGCTTACCCTTACCCTTACCCTTACCCTTACCCTTACCCTTACCCTTACCCTTACCCTTACCTTACCCTTACCCTTAGCTTTACCCTTAGCTTACCCTTACCCTAACCCTTACCCTTACCCTTACCCTTACCCTTACCCTTGCTTTTACCCTTAAGCTTACCCTTACCCTTACTCTTACCCTTACCCTTACCCTTACCCTTACCCTTACCCTTACCCTTACCCTTGCTTTTACCCTTAGGCTTACCCTTACCTTTACCCTTACCCTTACCCTTACCCTTACCCTTACCCTTGCTTTTACCCTTAAGCTTACCCTTACCCTTACCCTTACCCTTAAGCTTACCCTTACCCTTACCCTTACCCTTACCCTTACCCTTACCCTCACCCTTTACCCTTACCCTTACCCTTACCCTTACCCTTACCCTTGCTTTTACCCTTAAGCTTACCCTTACCCTTACCCTTACCCTTACCCTTACCCTTACCCTTGCTTTTACCCTTAAGCTTACCCTTACCCTTACCCTTACCCTTAAGCTTACCCTTACCCTTACCCTTATCCTCACCCTTACCCTTACCCTTACCCTTACCCTTACCCTTACCCTTACCCTTACCCTTACCCTTACCCTTGCTTTTACCCTTAAGCTTACCCTTACCCTTACCCTTACCCTTACCCTTAAGCTTACCCTTACCCTTACCCTTACCCTTACCCTTACCCTTACCCTTAACCTTACCCTTGCTTTTACCCTTAAGCCTTACCCTTACCCTTACCCTTACCCTTACCCTTAAGCTTACCCTTACCCTTACCCTTAACCTTACCCTTACCCTTGCTTTTACCCTTAAGCTTACCCTTACCCTTACCCTTACCCTTACCCTTAAGCTTACCCTTACCCTTACACTTACCCTTACCCTTACCCTTACCCTTACCCTTGCTTTTACCCTTAAGCTTACCCTTACCCTTACCCTTACCCTTGCTTTTACCCTTAAGCTTACCCTTACCCTTACCCTTACCCTTACCCTTAAGCTTACCCTTACCCTTACCCTTACCCTTACCCTTACCCTTACCCTTACCCTTACCCTTACCCTTACCCTTACCCTTACCCTTACCCTTACCCTTACCCTTACCCTTACCCTTACCCTTACCCTTACCCTTACCCTTGCTTTTACCCTTAAGCTTACCCTTACCCTTACCCTTACCCTTACCTTACCCTTACCCTTACCCTTACCCTTACCCTTACCCTTATCCTTGCTTTTACCCTTAGGCTTACCCTTACCTTTACCCTTACCCTTACCCTTACCTACCCTTACCCTTACCCTTACCCTTACCCTTACCCTTGCTTTTACCCTTAAGCTTACCCTTACCCTTACCCTTACCCTTACCCTTACCCTTACCCTTACCCTTACCCTTGCTTTTACCCTTAAGCTTACCCTTACCCTTACCCTTACCCTTACCCTTACCCTTGCTTTTACCCTTAGGCTTACCCTTACCCTTACCCTTACCCTTACCCTTGCTTTTACCCTTAAGCTTACCCTTACCCTTACCCTTACCCTTACCCTTACCCTTACCCTTACCCTTACCCTTACACTTACCCTTACCCTTACCCTTACCCTTACCCTTACCCTTACCCTTACCCTTACCCTTACCCTTACCCTTACCCTTACCCTTACCCTTACCCTTACCCTTGCTTTTACCCTTAGGCTTACCCTTACCTTTACCCTTACCCTTACCCTTACCCTTACCCTTACCCTTGCTTTTACCCTTAAGCTTACCCTTACCCTTACCCTTACCCTTACCCTTACCCTCACCCTTACCCTTACCCTTACCCTTACCCTTGCTTTTACCCTTAAGCTTACCCTTACCCTTACCCTTACCCTTACCCTTACCCTTACCCTTACCCTTACCCTTACCCTTACCCTTACCCTTACCCTCACCCTTGCTTTTACCCTTAAGCTTACCCTTACCCTTACCCTTACCCTTACCCTTACCCTTACCCTTGCTTTTACCCTTAAGCTTACCCTTACCCTTACCCTTACCCTTACCCTTACCTTGCTTTTACCCTTAGGCTTACCCTTACCCTTACCTTACCCTTACCCTTGCTTTTACCCTTAAGCTTACCCTCACCCTTACCCTTACCCTTACTCTTACCCTTACCCTTACCCTTGCTTTTACCCTTAGGCTTACCCTTACCTTTACCCTTACCCCTTACCCTTACCCTTACCCTTACCCTTACCCTTACCCTTACCCTTACCCTTACCCTTACCCTTACCCTTGCTTTTACCCTTAAGCTTACCCTTACCCTTACCCTTACCCTTACCCTTACCCTTACCCTTACCCTTACCCTTACCCTTACCCTTGCTTTTACCCTTAAGCTCACCCTTACCCTTACCCTACCCTTACCCTTACCCTTACCCTTACCCTTACCCTTACTCTTACCCTTACCCTTGCTTTTACCCTTAAGCTTACCCTTACCCTTACCCTTACCCTTACTCTTAAGCTTACCCTTACCCTTACCCTTACCCTTACCCTTACCCTTACCCTTACCTTACCCTTGCTTTTACCCTTAAGCTTACCCTTACCCTTACCCTTACCCTTGCTTTTACCCTTACGCTTACCCTTACCCTTACCCTTACCCTTACCCTTAAGCTTACCCTTACCCTTACCCTTACCCTTACCCTTACCCTTACCCTTACCCTTACCCTTACCCTTACCCTTGCTTTTACCCTTAGGCTTACCCTTACCTTTACCCTTACCATTACCCTTACCCTTACCCTTACCCTTACCCTTACTCTTACCCTTGCTTTTACCCTTAAGCTTACCCTAACCCTTACCCTTACCCTTACCCTTACCCTTACCCTTACCCTTACCCTTACCCTTACCCTTACCCTTACCCTTACCCTTACCCTTACCCTTACCCTTACCCTTACCCTCACCCTTACCCTTACCCTTACCCTTGCTTTTACCCTTAAGCTTACCCTTACCCTTACCTTACCCTTACCCTTACCCTTACCCTTGCTTTTACCCTTAAGCTTACCCTTACCCTTACTCTTACCCCTACCCTTACCCTTACCCTTACCCTTACCCTTACCCTTACCCTTACCCTTACCTTGCTTTTACCCTTAGGCTTACCCTCACCTTTACCCTTACCCTTACCCTTACCCTTACCCTTACCCTTACCCTTGCTTTTACCCTTAAGCTTACCCTTACCCTTACCCTTACCCTTACCCTTAGCCTTACCCTTACCCTTGCTTTTACCCTTAAGCTACCCTTACCCTTACCCTTACCCTTACCCTTGCTTTTACCCTTAGGCTTACCCTTACCCTTACCCTTACCCTTACCCTTACCCTTAAGCTTACCCTTACCCTTACCCTTACCCTTACCCTTACCCTTACCCTTACCCTTACCCTTACCCTTACCCTTACCCTTACCCTTACCCTTACCCTTACCCTTACCCTTACCCTTACCCTTGCTTTTACCCTTAAGCTTACCCTTACCCTTACCCTTACCCTTACCCTTACCCTTACCCTTACCCTTACCTTACCCTTACCCTTACCCTTACCCTTACCCTTACCCTTGCTTTTACCCTTAAGCTTACCCTTACCTTTACCCTTACCCTTACCCTTACCCTTACCCTTACCCTTACCCTTACCCTTACCCTTACCCTTGCTTTTACCCTTAAGCTTACCCTTACCCTTACCCTTACCCTTACCCTTACCCTTACCCTAACCCTTACCCTTGCTTTTACCCTTAAGCTTACCCTTACCCTTACCCTTACCCTTACCCTTACCCTTACCCTTACCCTTACCCTTACCCTTACCCTTGCTTTTATCCTTAAGCTTACCCTTACCCTTACCCTTACCCTTACCCTTACCCTTACCCTTACCCTTACCCTTACCCTTACCCTTATCCTTACCCTTGCTTTTACCCTTAAGTTCACCCTTACCCTTACCCTTACCCTTACCCTTACCCTTACCCTTACCCTTACCCTTACCCTTACCCTTACCCTTACCCTTACCCTTGCTTTACTCTTAGGCTTACCCTTACCTTTACCCTTACCCTTACCCTTACCCTCACCCTCACCCTTACCCTTACCCTTGCTTTTACCCTTAAGCTTACCCTTACCCTTACCCTTACCCTTACCCTTACCCTTGCTTTTACCCTTAAGCTTACCCTTACCCTTACCCTTAACCTTACCCTTACCCTTGCTTTTACCCTTAGGCTTACCCTTACCCTTACCCTTACCCTTACCCTTGCTTTTACCCTCAAGCTTACCCTTACCCTTACCCTTACTCTTACCCTTACCCTTACCCTTACCCTTACCCTTACCCTTACCCTTACCCTTACCCTTACCCTTACCCTTACCCTTGCTTTTACCCTTGGGCTTACCCTTACCTTTACCCTTACCCTAACCCTTACCCTTACCCATACCCTTACCCTTACCCTTACCCTTGCTTTTACCCTTAAGCTTACCCTTACCCTTACCCTTACCCTTACCCTTACCCTTACCCTTACCCTTACCCTTACCCTTACCCTTGCTTTTACCCTTAAGCTTACCCTTACCCTTACCCTTACCCTTACCCTTACCCTTACCCTTACCCTTACCCTTGCTTTTACCCTTAAGCTTACCCTTACCCTTACCCTTACCCTTACCCTTACCCTTACCCTTACCCTTACCCTTACCCTTACGCTTACCCTTACCCTTGCTTTTACCCTTAGGCTTACCCTTACCTTTACCCTTACCCTTACCCTTACCCTTACCCTTACCCTTGCTTTTACCCTTAAGCTTACCCTTACCCTTACCCTTACCCTTAAGCTTACCCTTACCCTTACCCTTACCCTTACCCTTACCCTTACCCTTACCCTTACCCTTACCCTTACCCTTACCCTTACCCTTACCCTTACCCTTACCCTTACCCTT
>CAUEHS010000795.1:0-34108 GCA_958510865.1 Myrrha octodecimguttata
CCCAAGGGAAAGGGTAAGGGTAAGGGTAAGGGTAAGGGTAAGGGTGAGGGTAAGCTTAAGGGTAAAAGCAAGGGTAAGGGTAAGGGTAAGGGTAAGGGTAAGGGTAAGGGTAAGGGTAAGGGTAAGGGTAAGGGTAAAGGTAAGGGTAAGGGTAAGGGTAAGGGTAAGGGTAAGGGTAATAAGGGTAAGGGTAAGGGTAAGGGTAAGGGTAAGGGTAAGGGTAAGGGTAAGGGTAAGGGTAAGTGTAAGGGTAAGGGTAAGGGTAAGGGTAAGGGTAAGGGTAAGGGTAAGGGTAAGGGTAAGGGTAAGGGTAAAAGCAAGGGTAAGGGTACGGGTAAGGGTAAGGGTAAGGGTAAGGTAAGGGTAAGGGTAAGGGTAAGGGTAAGGGTAAGGGTAAGGGTAAGGGTAAGGGTAAGGGTAAGGGTAAGGGTAAGGGTAAGGGTAAGGGTAAGGGTAAGGGTAAGGGTAAGGGTAAGGGTAAGGGTAAGCTTAAGGGTAAAAGCATGGTAAGGGTGAGGGTAAGAGTAAGAATAAGGGTAAGGGTAAGGGTAAGGGTAAGGGTAAGGGTAAGGGTAAGGGTAAGGGTAAGGGTAATCTTAAGGGTAAAAAGCAAGGGTAATGGTAAGGGTAAGATTAAGAATAAGGGTAAGGGTAAGAGTAAGCATAAGGGTAAGGGTAAGGGTAAGGGTAAGGGTGAGGGTAAGGGTAAGGGTAAGGGTAAGGGTAAGGGTAAGGTAAGGGTAAGGGTAAGGGTAAGGGTAAGGTAAGGGTAAGGGTAAGGGTAAGGGTAAGGGTAAGGGTAAGGGTAAGCTTAAGGGTAAAAGCAAGGGTAAGGGTAAGGGTAAGGGTAAGGGTAAGGGTAAGGGTAAGGGTAAGGGTAAGCTTAAGGGTAAGGGTAAGGGTAAGGATAAGGGTAAGGGTAATCTTAAGGGTAAAAGCTAGGGTAATGGTAAGGGTAAGATTAAGAATAAGGGTAAGGGTAAGAGTAAGAATAAGGGTAAGGGTAAGGGTAAGGGTAAGGGTAAGGGTAAGGGTAAGGGTAAGGGTAAGGGTAAGGGTAAGGGTAAGCTTAAGGGTAAAAGCAAGAATAAGGGTAAGGGTAAGGGTAAGGGTAAGGGTAAGGGTAAGGGTAAGGGTAAGGGTAAGGGTAAGGGTAAGGTACCCTTACCCTTATTCTTACCCTTACCCTTAACCTTACCCTTACCCTTACCCTTACCCTTACCCTTACCCTTACCCTTACCCTTACCCTCACCCTTGCTTTTACCCTTACCCTTACCCTTACCCTTACCCTTACTCTTACTCTTACCCTTACCCTTACCTTTGCTTTTACCCTTAAGCTTACCCTTACCCTTGCTTTTACGCAAGGGTAAGGGTGAGGGTAAGGGTAAGGGTAAGGGTAAGGGTAAGGGTAAGGGTAAGGGTAAGGGTGAGAGTAAGGGTAAGGGTAAGGGTAAGGGTAAGGGTAAGGGTAAGGGTAAGGGTAAGGGTAAGGGTAAGGGTAAGGGTAAGGGTAAGGGTAAGGGTAAGGGTAAGGGTAAGGGTAAGGGTAAGGGTAAGGTTAAGGGTAAGGGTAAGGGTAAGGGTAAGGGTAAAAGTAAGGGTAAGCCTAAGGGTAAAAGCAAGGGTAAGGGTAAGGGTAAGGGTAAGGGTTAGGGTAAGGGTAAGGGTAAGGGTAAGGGTAAGGGTAAGGGTAAGGGTAAGGGTAAGGGTAAGGGTAAGGGTGAGGGTAAGGGTAAGGGTAAGGGTAAGGGTAAGGGTAAGGGTAAGGATAAGGGTAAGAGTAAGGGTAAGGGTAAGGGTAAGGGTAAGGGTAAGGGAAAGGGTAAGGGTAAGGGTAAGGGTAAGGGTAAGGGTAAGGGTAAGGGTAAGGGTAAGGGTAAGGGTAAGGGTAAGGGTAAGGTTAAATGTAAGGGTAAGAGTAAGGGTAAGGGTAAGGGTAAAAGCAAGGGTAAGGGTAAGGGTAAGGGTAAGGGTAAGGGTAAGGGTAAGGGTAAGGGTAAGGGTAAGGGTAAGGGTAAGGGTAAGGGTAAGGGTAAGGGTAAGGGTAAGGGTAAGGGTAAGGGTAAGGGTAAGGGTAAGGGTAAGGATAAGGGTAAGGGTAAGGGTAAGGATAAGGGTAAGAGTAAGGGTAAGGGTAAGGGTAAGGGTAAGGGTAAGGGTAAGGGTAAGGGTAAGGGTAAGGGTAAGGGTAAGGGTAAGGGTAAGGGTAAGGGTAAGGGTAAGGGTAAGGGTAAGGGTAAGGGTAAGGGTAAGGGTAAGGGTAAGGGTAAGGGTAAGGGTAAGAGTAAGAATAAGGGTAAGGGTAAGGGTGAGGGTAAGGGTAAGGGTAAGGGTAAGGGTAAGGGTAAGGGTAAGGGTAAGGGTAAGAGTAAGAATAAGGGTAAGGGTAAGGGTGAGGGTAAGGGTTAGGGTAAGGGTAAGGGTAAGGGTAGGGTAAGGGTAAGGGTAAGGGTAAGGGTAAGGGTAAGGGTAAGGGTAAGGGTAAGGGTAAGGGTAAGGGTAAGGGTAAGGGTAAGGGTAAGGGTAAGGGTAAGGGTAAGGTTGAGGGTAAGGTAAGGGTAAGGGTAAGGGTAAGGGTAAGGGTAAAGGTAAGGGTAAGCTCAAGGGTAAAAGCAAGGGTAAGGGTAAGGGTAAGCTTAAGGGTAAAGGCAAGGGTAAGGGTTAGGGTAAGGTAAGGGTAAGGGTAAGGGTAAGGGTAAGGGTAAGGGTAAGGGTAAGGGTAAGGGTAAGGGTAAGGGTAAGGGTAAGGGTAAGGGTAAAGGTAAGGGTAAGCCTAAGGGTAAAAGCAAGGGTAAGGGTAAGGGTAAGGGTAAGGGTAAGGGTAAGGGTAAGGGTAAGGGTAAGGGTAAGGGTAAGGATAAGGGTAAGGGTAGGGTAAGGGTAAGGGTAAGGGTAAGGGTAAGGGTAAGCTTAAGGGTAAAAGCAAGGGTAAGGGTAAGGGTAAGGGTAAGGGTAAGGGTAAGGGTAAGGGTAAGGGTAAGGGTAAGGGTAAGGGTAAGGGTAAGGGTAAGGGTAAGGGTAAGGGTAAGGGTAAAGGTAAGGGTAAGGGTAAGGGTAAAGGTAAGGGTAAGCCTAAGGGTAAAAGCAAGGGTAAGGGTAAGGGTAAGGGTAAGTGTAAGGGTAAAAGCAAGGGTAAGGGTAAGGGTAAGGGTAAGGGTAAGGGTAAGGGTAAGGGTAAGGGTGAGGGTAAGGGTTAGGGTAAGGGTAAGGGTAAGGGTAAGGGTAAGGGCAAGGGTAAAGGTAAGGGTAAGCCTAAGGGTAAAAGCAAGGAAAAGGGTAAGGGTAAGGGTAAGGGTAAGGGTAAGGGTAAGGGTAAGGGTAAGGGTAAGGGTAAGCTTAAGGGTAAAAGCAAGGGTAAGGGTAAGGGTAAGGGTAAGGGTAAGGGTAAGGGTAAGGGTAAGGGTAAGGGTAAGGGTAAAGGTGAGGGTAAGCCTAAGGGTAAAAGCAAGGGTAAGGGTAAGGGTAAGGGTAAGGGTAAGGGTAAGGGTAAGGGTAAGGGTAAGGGTAAGGGTAAGGGTAAGGGTAAGCTTAAGGGTAAAAGCAAGGGTAGGGGTAAGGGTAAGGGTAAGGGTAAGGGTAAGGGTAAGGGTAAGGGTAAGGGTAAGGGTAAGGGTAAGGGTAAGGGTAAGGGTAAGGGTAAGGGTAAGCTTAAGGGTAAAAGCAAGGGTAAGGGTAAGGGTCAAGGGTAAGGGTAAGGGTAAGGGTAAGGGTAAGGGTAAGCTTAAGAGTAAACGCAAGGGTAAGGGTTAGGGTAAGGGTAAGGGAAAGGGTAAGGGTAAGGGTAAGGGTAAACCCTTAAGCTTACCCTTACCCTTACCCTTACCCTTACCCTTACCCTTACCCTTACCCTTACCCTTACCCTTACCCTTACCCTTACCCTTACCCTTACCCTTGCTTTTACCCTTAAGCTTACCCTTGCCCTTACCCTTACCCTAACCCTTACCCTTACCCTTACCCTTACCCTTACCCCTACCCTTACCCTTACCCTTACCCTTACCCTTACCCTTACCCTTACCCTTACCCTTACCCTTACCCTTACCCTTGCTTTTACCCTTAGGCTTACCCTTAACCTTACTCTTACACTTACCCTTACCCTTACCCTTACCCTTACCCTTACCCTTATTCTTACCCTTACCCTTACCCTTACCCTTAACCTTACCCTTACCCTTACCCTTACCCTTATTCTTACCCTTACCCTTACCCTTACCCTTACCCTTACCCTTACCCTTACCCTTACCCTTACCCTTACTCTTACCCTTACCCTTGCTTTTACCCTTAAGCTTACCCTTACCCTTACCTTTACCCTTACCCTTACCCTTACCCTTACCCTTACCCTTACCCTTACCCTTAACCTTACCCTTACCCTTACCCTTACCCTTACCCTTACCCTTACCCTTACCCTTACCATTACCCTTACCCTTACCCTTACCCTTGCTCTTACCCTTAGGCTCACCCTTACCTTTACCCTTACCCTTACCCTTACCCTTACCCTTACCCTTGCTTTTACCCTTAGGCTTACCCTTACCTTTACCCTTACCCTTACCCTTACCCTTACCCTTACCCCTACCCTTACCCTTACCCTTACCCTTACCCTTACGCTTACCCTTACCCTTACCCTTACCCTTACCCTTACCCTTACTCTTACCCTTACCCTTGCTTTTACCCTTAAGCTTACCCTTACCCTTACCTTTACCCTTACCCTTACCCTTACCCTTACCCTTACCCTTACCCTTACCCTTAACCTTACCCTTACCCTTACCCTTACCCTTACCCTTACCCTTACCCTTACCCTTACCCTTACCCTTACCCTTACCATTACCCTTACCCTTACCCTTACCCTTACCCTTACCCTTGCTTTTACCCTTAGGCTCACCCTTACCTGTACCCTTACCCTTACCCTTACCCTTACCCTTACCCTTACCTTTACCCTTACCCTTGCTTTTACCCTTAGGCTTACCCTTACCTTTACCCTTACCCTTACCCTTACCCTTACCCTTACCCTTACCCTTACCCTTACCCTTACCCCTACCCTTACCCTTACCCTTACCCTTACCCTTACCCTTACCCTTACCCTTACCCTTACCCTTACCCTTACCCTTACCCTTACCCTTACCCTTACCCTCACCTTTAAGCTTACCCTTACCCTTACCCTAGCCCTTATTCTTACCCTTACCCTTACCCTTACCCTTACCCTTACCCTTACCCTTACCCTTACCCTTACCCTTACCCTTACCCTTACCCTTGCTTTTACCCTTAAGCCTAAGGGTAAAAGCAAGGGTAAGGGTAAGGGTAAGGGTAAGGGTAAGGGTAAGGGTAAGGGCAAGGGTAAGCTTAAGGGTAAAAGCAAGGGTAAATGTAAGGGTAAGAGTAGGAATAAGGGTAAGGGTAAGGGTAAGGGTAAAAGTAAGGGTAAGGGTAAGGGTAAGGGTAAGGGTAAGGGTAAGGGTAAGGGTAAGAATAAGGGTAAGGGTAAGGGTAAGGGTAAGGGTAAGGGTAAGGGTAAGGGTAAGCTTAAGGGTAAAAGCTAGGGTAAGGGTAAGGGTAGGGGTAAGGGTAAGGGTAAAGGTAAGGATAAGCCTAAGGGTAAAAGCGAGGGTAAGGGTAAGGGTAAGAGTAAGAATAAGGATAAGGGTAAGGGTAAGGGTAAGGGTAAGGGTAAGGGTAAAGGTAAGGGTAAGGGTAAGGGTAAGGGTAAGGGTAAGGGTAAGGGTAAGGGTAAGGGTAAGGGTAAGGGTAAGGGTAAGGGTAAGGGTAAGGGTAAGGGTAAGGGTAAGGGTAAGGGTAAGGGTAAGGGTAAGGGTAAGAATAAGGGTAAGGGTAAGGGTAAGGGTAAGCTTAAGTGTAAAAGCAAGGGTAAGGGTAAGGGTAAGGGTAAGGGTAAGAATAAAGGTAAGGGTAAGGGTAAGGGTAAGGGTAAGGGTAAGGGTAAGGGTAAGGGTAAGGGTAAGGGTAAAGGTAAGGGTAAGGGTAAGGGTAAGGGTAAGGGTAAGGGTAAGGGTAAGGGTAAGGGTAAGGGTAAGGGTAAGGGTAAGGGTAAGGGTAAAGGTAAGGGTAAGGGTAAGGGTAAGGGTAAAAGGGTGAGAGTAAGAATTAGGGTAAGGGTAAGGGTAAGGGTAAGGGTAAGGGTAAAGGTAAGGGTAAGGGTAAGGGTAAGGGTAAGGGTAAGGGTAAGGGTAAGGGTAAGGGTAAGGGTAAGGGTAAGGGTAAGGGTAAGGGTAAGGGTAAGGGTAAGGGTAAGGGTAAGGGTAAGGGCAAGGGTAAGGGTAAGGGTAAAGGTAAGGGTAAGGGTAAGGGTAAGGGCAAGGGTAAGGGTAAGGGTAAGGGTAAGGGTAAGGGTAAGGGTAAGGGTAAGGGTAAGGGTAAGGGTAAGCTTAAGGGTAAAAGCAAGGGTAAGGGTAAGGGTAGGCTTAAGGGTAAAAGCTAGGGGAAGGGTAAGGGTAAGGGTAAGGGTAAGAGTAGGAATAAGGGTAAGGTTAAGGGTAAGGGTAAGGGTAAGGGTAAGGGTAAGGGTAAGGGTAAGGGTAAGGGTAAGGGTAAGGGTAAGGGTAAGGGTAAGGGTAAGGGTAAGGGTAAGGGTAAGGGTTAGGGTAAGGGTAAGGGTAAGGGTAAGGGTAAGCGTAAGGGTAAGGGTAAGGGTAAGGGTAAGGGTAAGGGTAAGGGTAAGGGTAAGGGTAAGGGTAAGGGTAAGGGTAAGGGTAAGGGTAAGGGTAAGGGTAAGGGTAAGGGTAAGGGTAAGGGTAAGGGTAAGGGTAAGGGTAAGCTTAAGGGTAAAAGCAAGGGTAAAGGTAAGGGTAAGGGTAAGGGTAAGGGTAAGGGTAAGGGTAAGCTTAAGGGTAAAAGCAAGGGTAAGGGTAAGGGTAGGCTTAAGGGTAAAAGCAAGGGTTAGGGTAAGGGTAAGAGAAAGAATAAGGGTAAGGTTAAGGGTAAGGGTAAGGGTAAGGGTAAGAGTAAGGGTAAGGGTAAGGGTAAGAGTAAGAATAAGGATAAGGATAAGGGTAAGGTTAAGGGTAAGGGTAAGGGTAAGGGTAAGGGTAAAGGTAAGGGTGAGGGTAAGGGTAAGGGTAAGGGTAAGGGTAAGGTTAAGGGTAAGGGTAAGGGTAAGGGTGAGGGTAAGGGTAAGGGTAAGGGTAAGGGTAAGAATAAGGGTAAGGGTAAGGGTAAGGGTAAGCTTAAGTGTAAAAGCAAGGGTAAGGGTAAGGGTAAGGGTGAGCTTAAGGGTAAAAGCAAGGGTAAGGGTAAGGTAAGGGTAAGGGTAAGGGTAAGGGTAAGGGTAAGGGTAAGGGTAAGCTTAAGGGTAAAAGCAAGGGTAAGGGTAAGGGTAAGGGTAAGGGTAAGGGTAAGGGTAAGGGTAAGGGTAAGGGTAAGGGTAAAGGTAAGGGTAAGCTTAAGGGTAAAAGCAAGGGTAAGGGTAAGGGTAAGGGTAAGGGTAAGAGTAAGGGTAAGGGTAAGGGTAAGGGTAAGCTTAAGGGTAAAAGCAAGGGTAAGGGTAAGGGTAAGGGTAAGGGTAAGCCTAAGGGTAAAAGCAAGGGTAAGGGTAAGGGTAAGGGTAAGGGTAAGGGTAAGGGTAAGGGTAAGCTTAAGGGTAAAAGCAAGGGTAAGGGTAAGGGTAAGGGTAAGCTTAAGGGTAAAAGCAAAGGTGAGGGTAAGGGTAAGGGTAAGGGTAAGGGTAAGGGTAAGGGTAAGGGTAAGGGTAAGGGTAAGCTTAAGGGTAAAAGCAAGGGTAAGGGTAAGGGTAAGGGTAAGGGTAAGGGTAAGGGTAAGGGTAAGGGTAAGGGTAAGGGTAAGGGTAAGCTTAAGGGTAAAAGCAAGGGTAAGAGTAAGGGTAAGGGTAAGGGTAAGGGTAAGGGTAAGGGTAAAGGTAAGGGTAAGCCTAAGGGTAAAAGCAAGGGTAAGGGTAAGGGTAAGGGTAAGGGTAAGGGTAAGGGTAAGGGTAAGGGTAAGGGTAAGGGTAAGGGTAAGGGTAAGGGTAAGGGTAAGGGTAAGGGTAAGGGTAAGGGTAAGGGTAAGGGTAAGGGTAAGGGTAAGGGTAAGGGTAAGGGTAAGGGTAAGGGTAAGGGTAAGGGTAAGGGTAAGGGTAAGCTTAAGGGTAAAAGCAAGGGTAAGGGTAAGGGTAAGGGTAAGGGTAAGCCTAAGGGTAAAAGCAAGGGTAAGGGTAAGGGTAAGGGTAAGGGTAAGGGAAAGCTTAAGGGTAAAAGCAAGGGTAAGGGTAAGGGTAAGGGTAAGGGTAAGGGTAAGGGTAAGGGTAAGCTTAAGGGTAAAAGCAAGGGTAAGGGTAAGGGTAAGGGTAAGGGTAAGGGTAAGGGTAAGGGTAAAGGTAAGGGTAAGCCTAAGGGTAAAAGCAAGGGTAAGGGTAAGGGTAAGGGTAAGGGTAAAGGTAAGGGTAAGGGTAAGGGTAAGGGTAAGGGTAAGCTTAAGGGTAAAAGCAAGGGTAAGGGTAAGGGTAAGGGTAAGGGTAAGGGTAAGGGTAAGGGTAAGGGTAAGGGTAAGGGTAAGGGTAAGGGTAAGGGTAAGCTTAAGGGTAAGGGTAAGGGTAAGGGTAAGGGTAAGCTTAAGGGTAAAAGCAAGGGTAAGGGTAAGGGTAAGGGTAAGGGTAAGCTTAAGGGTAAAAGCAAGGGTAAGGGTAAGGGTAAGGGTAAGGGTAAGGGTAAGGGTAAGGGTAAGGGTAAGCTTAAGGGTAAGGGTAAGGGTAAGGGTAAGGGTAAGGGTAAGCTTAAGGGTAAAAGCAAGGGTAAGGGTATAGGTAAGGGTAAGGGTAAGGGTAAGCTTAAGGGTAAGGTTAAGGGTAAGGGTAAGGGTAAGGGCAAGGGTAAGCTTAAGGGTAAAAGCAAGGGTAAATGTAAGGGTAAGAGTAGGAATAAGGGTAAGGGTAAGGGTAAGGGTAAAAGTAAGGGTAAGGGTAAGGGTAAGGGTAAGGGTAAGGGTAAGGGTAAGAATAAGGGTAAGGGTAAGGGTAAGGGTAAGGGTAAGGGTAAGGGTAAGCTTAAGGGTAAAAGCTAGGGTAAGGGTAAGGGTAGGGGTAAGGGTAAGGGTAAGGGTAAGGGTAAAGGTAAGGGTAAGCCTAAGGGTAAAAGCGAGGGTAAGGGTAAGGGTAAGAGTAAGAATAAGGATAAGGGTAAGGGTAAGGGTAAGGGTAAGGGTAAGGGTAAAGGTAAGGGTAAGGGTAAGGGTAAGGGTAAGGGTAAGGGTAAGGGTAAGGGTAAGGGTAAGGGTGAGGGTAAGGGTAAGGGTAAGGGTAAGGGTAAGGGTAAGGGTAAGAATAAGGGTAAGGGTAAGGGTAAGGGTAAGCTTAAGTGTAAAAGCAAGGGTAAGGGTAAGGGTAAGGGTAAGGGTAAGAATAAGGGTAAGGGTAAGGGTAAGGGTAAGGGTAAGGGTAAGGGTAAGGGTAAGGGTAAGGGTAAGGGTAAGGGTAAGGGTAAGGGTAAGGGTAAGGGTAAAGGTAAGGGTAAGGGTAAGGGTAAGGATAAGGGTAAGGGTAAGGGTAAGGGTAAGGGTAAGGGTAAGGGTAAAGGTAAGGGTAAGGGTAAGGGTAAGGGTAAGGGTAAGGGTAAGGGTAAGGGTAAGGGTAAGGGTAAGGGTAAGGGTAAGGGTAAGGGTAAGGGTAAGGGTAAGAGTAAAAGGGTGAGAGTAAGAATAAGGCTAAGGGTAAGGGTAAGGGTAAGGGTAAGGGTAAGGATAAGGGTAAGGGTAAGGGTAAGGGTAAGGGTAAGGGTAAGGGTAAGGGTAAGGGTAAGGGTAAGGGTAAGGGTAAGGGTAAGGGTAAGGGTAAGGGTAAGGGTAAGGGTAAGGGTAAGGGTAAGGGTAAGGGTAAGGGTAAGGGTAAGGGTAAGGGTAAGGGTAAGGGTAAGGGTAAGGGTAAGGGTAAGGGTAAGGGTAAGGGTAAGGGTAAGGGTAAGGGTAAAGGTAAGGGTAAGGGTAAGGGTAAGGGCAAGGGTAAGGGTAAGGGTAAGGGTAAGGGTAAGGGTAAGGGTAAGGGTAAGGGTAAGGGTAAGGGTAAGGGTAAGCTTAAGGGTAAAAGCAAGGGTAAGGGTAAGGGTAGGCTTAAGGGTAAAAGCAAGGGTAAGGGTAAGGGTAAGGGTAAGGGTAAGAGTAGGAATAAGGGTAAGGTTAAGGGTAAGGGTAAGGCTAAGTGTAAGGGTAAGGGTAAGGGTAAGGGTAAGGGTAAGGGTAAGGGTAAGGGTAAGGGTAAGGGTAAGGGTAAGGGTAAGGGTAAGGGTAAGGGTAAGAGTAAGGGTAAGGGTAAGGGTAAGGGTAAGGGTAAGGGTAAGGGTAAGGGTAAGGGTAAGGGTAAGGGTAAGGGTAAGGGTAAGGGTAAGGGTAAGCTTAAGGGTAAAAGCAAGGGTAAGGGTAAGGGTGGGCTTAAGGGTAAAAGCAAGGGTTAGGGTAAGGGTAAAAGTAAGAATAAGGGTAAGGTTAAGGGTAAGGGTAAGGGTAAGGGTAAGGGTAAGGGTAAGGGTAAGGGTAAGGGTAAGGGTAAGGGTAAGAGTAAGAATAAGGATAAGGATAAGGGTAAGGGTAAGGGTAAGGGTAAGGGTAAGGGTAAAGGTAAGGGTAAGGGTAAGGGTAAGGGTAAGGGTAAGGGTAAGGGTAAGGGTAAGGGTAAGGGTAAGGGTAAGGGTGAGGGTAAGGGTAAGGGTAAGGGTAAGGGTAAGAATAAGGGTAAGGGTAAGGGTAAGGGTAAGCTTAAGTGTAAAAGCAAGGGTAAGGGTAAGGGTAAGGGTGAGCTTAAGGGTAAAAGCAAGGGTAAGGGTAAGGGTAAGGGTAAGGGTAAGGGTAAGGGTAAGGGTAAGGGTAAGCTTAAGGGTAAAAGCAAGGGTAAGGGTGAGGGTAAGGGTAAGGGTAAGGGTAAGGGTAAGGGTAAGGGTAAGGGTAAGGGTAAGGGTAAAGGTAAGGGTAAGCCTAAGGGTAAAAGCAAGGGTAAGGGTAAGGGTAAGGGTAAGGGTAAGAGTAAGGGTAAGGGTAAGGGTAAGGGTAAGCTTAAGGGTAAAAGCAAGGGTAAGGGTAAGGGTAAGGGTAAGGGTAAGCCTAAGGGTAAAAGCAAGGGTAAGGGTAAGGGTAAGGGTAAGGGTAAGGGTAAGGGTAAGGGTAAGGGTAAGGGTAAGGGTAAGGGTAAGCTTAAGGGTAAAAGCAAGGGTGATGGTAAGGGTAAGGGTAAGGGTAAGGGTAAGGGTAAGGGTAAGGGTAAGGGTAAGGGTAAGCTTAAGGGTAAAAGCAAGGGTAAGGGTAAGGGTAAGGGTAAGGGTAAGGGTAAGGGTAAGGGTAAGGGTAAGGGTAAGCTTAAGGGTAAAAGCAAGGGTAAGGGTAAGGGTAAGGGTAAGGGTAAGGGTAAGGGTAAAGGTAAGGGTAAGCCTAAGGGTAAAAGCAAGGGTAAGGGTAAGGGTGAGGGTAAGGGTAAGGGTAAGGGTAAAGGTAAGGGTAAGGGTAAGGGTAAGGGTAAGGGTAAGGGTAAGGGTAAGGGTAAGGGTAAGGGTAAGCTAAAGGGTAAAAGCAAGGGTAAGGGTAAGGGTAAGGGTGAGGGTTAGCCTAAGGGTAAAAGCAAGGGTAAGGGTAAGGGTAAGGGTAAGGGTAAGGGTAAGCTTAAGGGTAAAAGCAAGGGTAAGGGTAAGGGTAAGGGTAAGGGTAAGGGTAAGGGTAAGGGTAAGCTTAAGGGTAAAAGCAAGGGTAAGGGTAAGGGTAAGGGTAAGGGTAAGGGTAAGGGTAAGGGTAAAGGTAAGGGTAAGCCTAAGGGTGAAAGCAAGGGTAAGGGTAAGGGTAAGGGTAAGGGTAAGGGTAAGGGTAAGGATAAGGGTAAGGGTAAGCTTAAGGGTAAAAGCAAGGGTAAGGGTAAGGGTAAGGGTAAGGGTAAGGGTAAGGGTAAGGGTAAGGGTAAGGGTAAGGGTAAGCTTAAGGGTAAGGGTAAGGGTAAGGGTAAGCTTAAGGGTAAAAGCAAGGGTAAGGGTAAGGGTAAGGGTAAGGGTAAGCTTAAGGGTAAAAGCAAGGGTAAGGGTAAGGGTAAGGGTAAGGGTAAGGGTAAGCTTAAGGGTAAGGGTAAGGGTAAGGGTAAGGGTAAGCTTAAGGGTAAAAGCAAGGGTAAGGGTAAGGGTAAGGGTAAGGGTAAGGGTAAGCTTAAGGGTAAGGGTAAGGGTAAGGGTAAGTGTAAGCTTAAGGGTAAAAGCAAGGGTAAGGTTAAGGGTAAGGGTAAGGGTAAGGGTAAGGGTAAGGGTAAGGGTAAGCTTAAGGGTAAGGGTAAGGGTAAGGGTAAGGGTAAGCTTAAGGGTAAAAGCAAGGGTAAGGGTAAGGGTAAGGGTAAGGGTAAGGGTAAGGGTAAGGGTAAGGGTAAGGGTAAGGGTAAGGGTAAGCTTAAGGGTAAGGGTAAGGGTAAGGGTAAGCTTAAGTGTAAAAGCAAGGGTAAGGGTAAGGGTAAGGGTAAGGGTAAGGGTAAGCTTAAGGGTAAAAGCAAGGGTAAGGGTAAGGGTAAGGGTAAGGGTAAGGGTAAGGGTAAGGGTAAGCTTAAGGGTAAGGGTAAGGGTAAGGGTAAGCTTAAGGGTGAAAGCAAGGGTAAGGGTAAGGGTAAGGGTAAGGGTAAGGGTAAAGGTAAGGGTAAGCCTAAGGGTAAAAGCAAGGGTAAGGGTAAGGGTAAGGTTAAGGGTAAGGGTAAGGGTAAGGGTAAGGGTAAGGGTAAGGGTAAGCTTAAGGGTAAAAGCAAGGGTAAGGGTAAGGGTAAGGGTAAGGGTAAGGGTAAGGGTAAGGGTAAGGGTAAGGGTAAGGGTAAGGGTAAGGGTAAGGGTAAGGGTAAGCTTAAGGGTAAAAGCAAGGGTAAGGGTAAGGGTAAGGGTAAGGGTAAGGGTAAGGGTAAGGGTAAGGGTAAGGGTAAGGGTAAGGGTAAGGGTAAGGGTAAGGGTAAGCTTAAGGGTAAAAGCAAGGGTAAGGGTAAGGGTAAGGGTAAGGGTTAGGGTGAGGGTAAAGGTAAGGGTAAGCCTAAGGGTAAAAGCAAGGGTAAGGGTAAGGGTAAGGGTAAGGGTAAGGGTAAGGGTAAGGGTAAGGGTAAGGGTAAGAGTAAGGGTAAGGGTAAGGGTAAGCTTAAGGGTAAAAGCAAGGGTAAGGGTAAGGGTAAGGGTAAGGGTAAGCCTAAGGGTAAAAGCAAGGGTAAGGGTAAGGTTAAGGGTAAGGGTAAGGGTAAGCTTAAGGGTAAAAGCAAGGGTAAGGGTAAGGGTAAGGGTAAGGGTAAGGGTAAGGGTAAGGGTAAGGGTAAGGGTAAGGGTAAGCTTAAGGGTAAAAGCAAGGGTAAGGGTAAGGGTAAGGGTAAGGGTAAAGGTAAGGGTAAGCCTAAGAGTAAAAGCAAGGGTAAGGGTAAGGGTAAGGGTAAGGGTAAGGGTAAGGGTTAGGGTAAGGGTAAGGGTAAGGGTAAGCTTAAGGGTAAAAGCAAGGGTAAGGATAAGGGTAAGGGTAAGGGTAAGGGTAAGGGTAAGGGTAAGGGTAAGGGTAAGGGTAAGGGTAAGCTTAAGGGTAAAAGCAAGGGTAAGGGTAAGGGTAAGGGTAAGGGTAAGGGTAAGGGTAAGGGTAAGGGTAAGGGTAAGGGTAAGGGTAAGGGTAAGGGTAAGGGTAAGGGTAAGGGTAAGGGTAAGGGTAAGGGTAAGGGTAAGGGTAAGGGTAAGCTTAAGGGTAAAAGCAAGGGTAAGGGTTAGGGTAAGGGTAAGGGTAAGGGTAAGGGTAAGCTTAAGGGTAAAAGCAAGGGTAAGGGTAAGGGTAAGGGTAAGGGTAAGGGTAAGGGTAAGGGTAAGGGTAAGGGTAAAGGTAAGGGTAAGCCTAAGGGTAAAAGCAAGGGTAAGGGTAAGGGTAAGGGTAAGGGTAAGGGTAAGGGTAAGGGTAAGGGTAAGGGTAAGGGTAAGGGTAAGGGTAAGGGTAAGGGTAAGCTTAAGGGTATAAGCAAGGGTAAGGGTAAGGGTAAGGGTGAGGGTAAGGGTAAGGGTTAGGGTAAAGGTAAGCTTAAGGGTAAAAGCAAGGGTAAGGGTAAGGGTAAGGGTAAGGGTAAGGGTAAGGGTAAGGGTAAGCTTAAGGGTAAAAGCAAGGGTAAGGGTAAGGGTAAGGGTAAGGGTAAGGGTAAGGGTAAGGGTAAGGGTAAGGGTAAGGGTAAAGGTAAGGGTAAGCCTGAGGGGAAAAGCAAGGGTAAGGGTAAGGGTAAGGGTAAGGGTAAGGGTAAGGGTAAGGGTAAGGGTAAGGGTAAGGGTAAGGGTAAGGGTAAGGGTAAGGGTAAGGGTAAGGGTAGGGGTAAGGGTAAGCTTAAGGGTAAAAGCAAGGGTAAGGGTAAGGGTAAGGGTAAGGGTAAGCCTTAAGGTAAAAGCAAGGGTAAGGGTAAGGGTAAGGGTAAGGGTAAGCTTAAGGGTAAAAGCAAGGGTAAGGGTAAGGTTAAGGGTAAGGGTAAGGGTAAGGGTAAGGGTAAGGGTAAGGGTAAGGGTAAGCTTAGGGGTAAAAGCAAGGGTAAGGGTAAGGGTAAGGGTAAAGGTAAGGGTAAGGGTAAGGGTAGGGGTAAAGGTAAGGGTAAGCCTAAGGGTCAAAGCAAGGGTAAGGGTAAGGGTAAGGGTAAGGGTAAGGGTAGGGGTAAGGGTAAGGGTAAGGGTAAGCTTAAGGGTAAAAGCAAGGGTAAGGGTAAGGGTAAGGGTAAGGGTAAGGGTAAGGGTAAGGGTAAGGGTAAGCTTAAGCGTAAGGGTAAGGGTAAGGGTAAGGGTAAGCCTAAGGGTAAAAGCAAGGGTAAGTGTAAGGGTAAGGGTAAGGGTAAGGGTAAGGGTAAGCTTAAGGGTAAAAGCAAGGGTAAGGGTAAGGGAAAGGGTAAGGGTAAGGGTAAGGGTAAGGGTAAGCTTGAGGGTAAAAGCAAGGGTAAGGGTAAGGGTAAGAGTAAGGGTAAGGGTAAGGGTAAGGCTAAAGGTAAGGGTAAGCCTAAGGGTAAAAGCAAGGGTAAGGGTAAGGGTAAGGGTAAGGGTAAGGGTAAGGGTAAGGGTAAGGGTAAGGGTAAGGGTAAGGATGAGGGTAAGGGTAAGGGTAAAGGTAAGGGTAAGGGTAAGCTTAAGGGTAAAAGCAAGGGTAAGGGTAAGGGTAAGGGTAAGGGTAAGAGTAAGGGTAAGGGTAAGGGTAAGCTTAAGGGTAAAAGCAAGGGTAAGGGTAAGGGTAAGGGTAAGGGTAAGGGTAAGGGTAAGGGTAAGGGTAAGGGTAAGGGTAAGGGTAAGGGTAAGGGTAAGGGTAAGGGTAAGGGTAAGCTTAAGGGTAAAAGCAAGGGAAAGGGTAAGGGTAAGGGTAAGGGTAAGGGTAAGGGTAAGGGTAAGGGTAAGGGTAAGGGTTAGGGTAAGGGTAAGCTTAAGGGTAAAAGCAAGGGTAAGGGTAAGGGTAAGGGTAAGGGTAAGGGTAAGGGTAAGGGTAATGGTAAGGGTAAAGGTAAGGGTAAGCCTAAGGGTAAAAGCAAGGGTAAGGGTAAGGGTAAGGGTAAGGATAAGGGTAAGGTTAAGGGTAAGGGTTAGGGTAAGGGTAAGGGTAAGGGTAAGGGTAAGCTTAAGGGTAAAAGCAAGGGTAAGGGTAAGGGTAAGGGTAAGGGTAAGCTTTAGGGTAAGGGTAAGGGTAAGGGTAAGCTTAAGGGTAAAAGCAAGGGTAAGGGTAAGGGTAAGGGTAAGGGTAAGGGTAAGCTTAAGGGTAAAAGCAAGGGTAAGGGTAAGGGTAAGGGTAAGGGTAAGGGTAAGGGTAAGGGTAAGCTTAAGGGTAAGGGTAAGGGTAAGGGTAAGGGTAAGGGTAAGGGTAAGGGTAAGGGTAAGGGTGAGCTTAAGGGTAAAAGCAAGGGTAAGGGTAAGGTTAAGGGTAAGGGTAAGGGTAAGGGTAAGGGTAAGGGTAAGCTTAAGGGTAAAAGCAAGGGTAAGGGTAAGGGTAAGGGTAAGGGTAAGGGTAAGGGTAAGGGTAAGGGTAAGGGTAAGGGTAAAGGTAAGGGTAAGCCTAAGGGTAAAAGCAAGGGTAAGGGTAAGGGTAAGGGTAAGGGTAAGAGTAAGGGTAAGGGTAAGGGTAAGGGTAAGCTTAAGGGTAAAAGCAAGGGTAAGGGTAAGGGTAAGGGTAAGGGTAAGCCTAAGGGTAAAAGCAAGGGTAAGGGTAAGGGTAAGGGTAAGGGTAAGGGTAAGCTTAAGGGTAAAAGCAAGGGTAAGGGTAAGGGTAAGGGTAAGGGTAAGGGTAAGGGTAAGGGTAAGGGTAAGGGTAAGCTTAAGGGTAAAAGCAAGGGTGAGGGTAAGGGTAAGGGTAAGGGTAAGGGTAAGGGTAAGGGTAAGGGTAAGCTTAAGGGTAAAAGCAAGGGTAAGGGTAAGGGTAAGGGTAAGGGTAAGGGTAAGGGTAAGGGTAAGGGTAAGCTTAAGGGTAAAAGCAAGGGTAAGGGTAAGGGTAAGGGTAAGGGTAAGGGTAAGGGTAAGGGTAAAGGTAAGGGTAAGCCTAAGGGTAAAGGTAAGGGTAAGGGTAAGGGTAAGGGTAAGGGTAAGAATAAGGGTAAGGGTAAGGGTAAGGGTAAGGGTAAGGGTAAGGGTAAGGGTATATGTAAGGGTAAGGGTAAGGGTAAGGGTAAGGGTAAGGGTAAGCTTAAGGGTAAAAGCAAGGGTAAGGGTAAGCCTAAGGGTAAGGGTAAGGGTAAGGGTAAGGGTAAGGGTAAGGGTAAGGGTAAGGGTAAAGGTAAGGGTAAGGGTGAGGGTAAGGGTAAGGGTAAGGGTAAGGGTAAGGGTAAGGGTAAGGGTAAGGGTAAGGGTAAGGGTAAGGGTAAGGGTAAGGGTAAGGGTAAGCTTAAGGGTAAAAGCAAAGGTAAGGGTAAGGGTAAGAGTAAGAGTAAGGGTAAGGGTAAGGGTAAGGGTAAGGGTAAAGGAAAGGGTAAGCCTAAGGGTAAAAGCAAGGGTAAGGGCAAGGGTAAGGGTAAGGGTAAGGGTTAGGGTAAGGGTAAGGGTAAAGGTAAGGGTAAGGGTAAGGGTAAGGGTAAGGGTAAGGGTAAGGGTAAGGGTAAGGGTAAGGGTAAGGGTAAGGGTAAGGGTAAGGGTAAGCTTAAGGGTAAAAGCAAGGGTAAGGGTAAGGGAAAGGGTAAGGGTAAGCCTAAGGGTAAAAGCAAGGGTAAGGGTAAGGGTAAGGGTAAGGGTAAGGGTAAGCTTAAGGGTAAAAGCAAGAGTAAGGGTAAGGGTAAGGGTAAGGGTAAGGGTAAGGGTAAGCTTAAGGGTTAAAGCAGGGGTAAGGGTAAGGGTAAGGGTAAGGGTAAGGGTAAGGGTAAAGGTAAGGGTAAAGGTAAGGGTAAGCCTAAGGGTAAAAGCAAGGGTAAGGGTAAGGGTAAGGGTAAGGGTAAGGGTAAGGGTAAGGTTAAGGGTAAGGGTAAGGGTAAGCTTAAGGGTAAAAGCAAGGGTAAGGGTAAGGGTAAAAGCAAGGGTAAGGGTAAGGGTAAGGGTAAGGGTAAGGGTAAGGGTAAGGGTAAAGGTAAGGGTAAGCCTAAGGGTAAAGGTAAGGGTAAGGGTAAGGGTAAGGGTAAGGGTAAGAATAAGGGTAAGGGTAAGGGTAAGGGTAAGGGTAAGGGTAAGGGTAAGGGTAAGGGTATGGGTAAGGGTAAGGGTAAGGGTAAGGGTAAGGGTAAGGGTAAGCTTAAGGGTAAAAGCAAGGGTAAGGGTAAGCCTAAGGGTAAGGGTAAGGGTAAGGGTAAGGGTAAGGGTAAGGGTAAGGGTAAGGGTAAAGGTAAGGGTAAGGGTGAGGGTAAGGGTAAGGGTAAGGGTAAGGGTAAGGGTAAGGGTAAGGGTAAGGGTAAGGGTAAGGGTAAGGGTAAGGGTAAGGGTAAGGGTAAGCTTAAGGGTAAAAGCAAAGGTAAGGGTAAGGGTAAGAGTAAGAGTAAGGGTAAGGGTAAGGGTAAGGGTAAGGGTAAGGGTAAGGGTAAGCTTAAGGGTAAAAGCAAGGGTAAGGGTAAAAGCAAGGGTAAGGGTAAGGGTAAGGGTAAGGGCAAGGGTAAGGGTAAGGGTAAGGGTAAGGGTAAGGGTAAGGGTAAGGGTAAGGGTAAGGGTAAGGGTAAGGGTAAGGGTAAGGGTAAGGGTAAGGGTAAGGGTAAGGGTAGAGGTAAGGGTAAGCTTAAGGGTAAAAGCAAGGGTAAGGGTAAGGGTAAGGGTAAGCTTAAGGGTAAAAGCAAGGGTAAGGGTAAGGGTAAGGGTAAGGGTAAGGGTAAGCTTAAGGGTAAAAGCAAGGGTAAGGGTAAGGGTAAGGGTAAGGGTAAGGGTAAGGGTAAGGGTAAGCTTAAGGGTAAGGGTAAGGGTAAGGGTAAGGGTAAGGGTAAGGGTAAGGGTAAGGGTAAGGGTGAGCTTAAGGGTAAAAGCAAGGGTAAGGGTAAGGTTAAGGGTAAGGGTAAGGGTAAGGGTAAGGGTAAGGGTAAGCTTAAGGGTAAAAGCAAGGGTAAGGGTAAGGGTAAGGGTAAGGGTAAGGGTAAGGGTAAGGGTAAGGGTAAGGGTAAGGGTAAAGGTAAGGGTAAGCCTAAGGGTAAAAGCAAGGGTAAGGGTAAGGGTAAGGGTAAGGGTAAGAGTAAGGGTAAGGGTAAGGGTAAGGGTAAGCTTAAGGGTAAAAGCAAGGGTAAGGGTAAGGGTAAGGGTAAGGGTAAGCCTAAGGGTAAAAGCAAGGGTAAGGGTAAGGGTAAGGGTAAGGGTAAGGGTAAGCTTAAGGGTAAAAGCAAGGGTAAGGGTAAGGGTAAGGGTAAGGGTAAGGGTAAGGGTAAGGGTAAGGGTAAGGGTAAGCTTAAGGGTAAAAGCAAGGGTGAGGGTAAGGGTAAGGGTAAGGGTAAGGGTAAGGGTAAGGGTAAGGGTAAGCTTAAGGGTAAAAGCAAGGGTAAGGGTAAGGGTAAGGGTAAGGGTAAGGGTAAGGGTAAGGGTAAGGGTAAGCTTAAGGGTAAAAGCAAGGGTAAGGGTAAGGGTAAGGGTAAGGGTAAGGGTAAGGGTAAGGGTAAAGGTAAGGGTAAGCCTAAGGGTAAAGGTAAGGGTAAGGGTAAGGGTAAGGGTAAGGGTAAGAATAAGGGTAAGGGTAAGGGTAAGGGTAAGGGTAAGGGTAAGGGTAAGGGTATATGTAAGGGTAAGGGTAAGGGTAAGGGTAAGGGTAAGGGTAAGCTTAAGGGTAAAAGCAAGGGTAAGGGTAAGCCTAAGGGTAAGGGTAAGGGTAAGGGTAAGGGTAAGGGTAAGGGTAAGGGTAAGGGTAAAGGTAAGGGTAAGGGTGAGGGTAAGGGTAAGGGTAAGGGTAAGGGTAAGGGTAAGGGTAAGGGTAAGGGTAAGGGTAAGGGTAAGGGTAAGGGTAAGGGTAAGGGTAAGCTTAAGGGTAAAAGCAAAGGTAAGGGTAAGGGTAAGAGTAAGAGTAAGGGTAAGGGTAAGGGTAAGGGTAAGGGTAAAGGAAAGGGTAAGCCTAAGGGTAAAAGCAAGGGTAAGGGCAAGGGTAAGGGTAAGGGTAAGGGTTAGGGTAAGGGTAAGGGTAAAGGTAAGGGTAAGGGTAAGGGTAAGGGTAAGGGTAAGGGTAAGGGTAAGGGTAAGGGTAAGGGTAAGGGTAAGGGTAAGGGTAAGGGTAAGGGTAAGGGTAAGGGTAAGCTTAAGGGTAAAAGCAAGGGTAAGGGTAAGGGAAAGGGTAAGGGTAAGCCTAAGGGTAAAAGCAAGGGTAAGGGTAAGGGTAAGGGTAAGGGTAAGGGTAAGCTTAAGGGTAAAAGCAAGAGTAAGGGTAAGGGTAAGGGTAAGGGTAAGGGTAAGGGTAAGCTTAAGGGTTAAAGCAGGGGTAAGGGTAAGGGTAAGGGTAAGGGTAAGGGTAAGGGTAAGGGTAAGGGTAAAGGTAAGGGTAAGCCTAAGGGTAAAAGCAAGGGTAAGGGTAAGGGTAAGGGTAAGGGTAAGGGTAAGGGTAAGGTTAAGGGTAAGGGTAAGGGTAAGCTTAAGGGTAAAAGCAAGGGTAAGGGTAAGGGTAAAAGCAAGGGTAAGGGTAAGGGTAAGGGTAAGGGTAAGGGTAAGGGTAAGGGTAAAGGTAAGGGTAAGCCTAAGGGTAAAGGTAAGGGTAAGGGTAAGGGTAAGGGTAAGGGTAAGAATAAGGGTAAGGGTAAGGGTAAGGGTAAGGGTAAGGGTAAGGGTAAGGGTAAGGGTATGGGTAAGGGTAAGGGTAAGGGTAAGGGTAAGGGTAAGGGTAAGCTTAAGGGTAAAAGCAAGGGTAAGGGTAAGCCTAAGGGTAAGGGTAAGGGTAAGGGTAAGGGTAAGGGTAAGGGTAAGGGTAAGGGTAAAGGTAAGGGTAAGGGTGAGGGTAAGGGTAAGGGTAAGGGTAAGGGTAAGGGTAAGGGTAAGGGTAAGGGTAAGGGTAAGGGTAAGGGTAAGGGTAAGGGTAAGGGTAAGCTTAAGGGTAAAAGCAAAGGTAAGGGTAAGGGTAAGAGTAAGAGTAAGGGTAAGGGTAAGGGTAAGGGTAAGGGTAAGGGTAAGGGTAAGCTTAAGGGTAAAAGCAAGGGTAAGGGTAAAAGCAAGGGTAAGGGTAAGGGTAAGGGTAAGGGCAAGGGTAAGGGTAAGGGTAAGGGTAAGGGTAAGGGTAAGGGTAAGGGTAAGGGTAAGGGTAAGGGTAAGGGTAAGGGTAAGGGTAAGGGTAAGGGTAAGGGTAAGGGTAGAGGTAAGGGTGAGCTTAAGGGTAAAAGCAAGGGTAAGGGTAAGGGTAAGGGTAAGCTTAAGGGTAAAAGCAAGGGTAGGGGTAATTGTAACGGTAGGGGTAAGGGTAAGGGTAAGGGTAAGGGTAAGGGTAAGGGTTAGGGTAAGGGTAAGCTTAAGGGTAAAAGCAAGGGTAAGGGTAAGGGTAAGAGTGAGAATAAGGGTAAGGGTAAGGGTAAGGGTAAGGGTAAGGGTAAGGGTAAGGGTAAGGCAAAGGGTAAGGGTAAGGGTAAGGGTAAGGGTAAGGGTAAGGGTAAGGGTAAGGGTAAGGGTAAGGGTAAGGGTAAGGGTAAGGGTAAGGGTAAGGGTAAGGGTAAGGGTAAGGGTAAGGGTAAGGGTAAGGGTAAGGGTAAGGGTAAGGGTAAGGGTAAGGGTAAGGGTAAGGGTAAGGGTAAGGGTTAGGGTAAGGGTAAGGGTAAGGGTAAGGGTAAGGGTAAGGGTAAGGGTAAGGGTAAGGGTAAGGGTAAGGGTAAGGGTAAGGGTAAGAGTAAGGGTAAGGGTAAGGGTAAAGGTAAGGGTAAGGGTAAGGGTAAGGGTAAGGGTAAGGGTAAGGGTAAGGGTAAGGGTAAGGGTAAGGGTAAGGGTAAGGGTAAGGGTAAGGGTAAGCTTAAGGGTAAAAGCAAGGGTAAGGGTAAGGGAAAGGGTAAGGGTAAGCCTAAGGGTAAAAGCAAGGGTAAGGGTTAGGGTAAGGGTAAGGGTAAGGGTAAGCTTAAGGGTAAAAGCAAGAGTAAGGGTAAGGGTGAGGGTAAGGGTAAGGGTAAGGGTAAGCTTAAGGGTTAAAGCAGGGGTAAGGGTAAGGGTAAGGGTAAGGGTAAGGGTAAGGGTAAGGGTAAGGGTAAAGGTAAGGGTAAGCCTAAGGGTAAAAGCAAGGGTAAGGGTAAGGGTAAGGGTAAGGGTAAGGGTAAGGGTAAGGTTAAGGGTAAGGGTAAGGGTAAGCTTAAGGGTAAAAGCAAGGGTAAGGGTAAGGGTAAAAGCAAGGGTAAGGGTAAGGGTAAGGGTAAGGGTAAGGGTAAGGGTAAGGGTAAAGGTAAGCGTAAGCCTAAGGGTAAAGGTAAGGGTAAGGGTAAGGGTAAGGGTAAGGGTAAGAATAAGGGTAAGGGTAAGGGTAAGGGTAAGGGTAAGGGTAAGGGTAAGGGTAAGGGTAAGGGTATGGGTAAGGGTAAGGGTAAGGGTAAGGGTAAGGGTAAGGGTAAGCTTAAGGGTAAAAGCAAGGGTAAGGGTAAGCCTAAGGGTAAGGGTAAGGGTAAGGGTAAGGGTAAGGGTAAGGGTAAGGGTAAGGGTAAAGGTAAGGGTAAGGGTGAGGGTAAGGGTAAGGGTAAGGGTAAGGGTAAGGGTAAGGGTAAGGGTAAGGGTAAGGGTAAGGGTAAGGGTAAGGGTAAGGGTAAGGGTAAGGGTAAGGGTAAAAGCAAAGGTAAGGGTAAGGGTAAGAGTAAGAGTAAGGGTAAGGGTAAGGGTAAGGGTAAGGGTAAGGGTAAGGGTAAGCTTAAGGGTAAAAGCAAGGGTAAGGGTAAAAGCAAGGGTAAGGGTAAGGGTAAGGGTAAGGGCAAGGGTAAGGGTAAGGGTAAGGGTAAGGGTAAGGGTAAGGGTAAGGGTAAGGGTAAGGGTAAGGGTAAGGGTAAGGGTAAGGGTAAGGGTAAGGGTAAGGGTAAGGGTAGAGGTAAGGGTGAGCTTAAGGGTAAAAGCAAGGGTAAGGGTAAGGGTAAGGGTAAGCTTAAGGGTAAAAGCAAGGGTAGGGGTAATTGTAAGGGTAAGGGTAAGGGTAAGGGTAAGGGTAAGGGTAAGGGTAAGGGTAAGGGTTAGGGTAAGGGTAAGCTTAAGGGTAAAAGCAAGGGTAAGGGTAAGGGTAAGAGTGAGAATAAGGGTAAGGGTAAGGGTAAGGGTAAGGGTAAGGGTAAGGGTAAGGCAAAGGGTAAGGGTAAGGGTAAGGGTAAGCGTAAGGGTAAGGGTAAGGGTAAGGGTAAGGGTAAGGGTAAGGGTAAGGGTAAGGGTAAGGGTAAGGGTAAGGGTAAGGGTAAGGGTAAGGGTAAGGGTAAGGGTAAGGGTAAGGGTAAGGGTAAGGGTAAGGGTAAGGGTAAGGGTAAGGGTAAGGGTTAGGGTAAGGGTAAGGGTAAGGGTAAGGGTAAGGGTAAGGGTAAGGGTAAGGGTAGGGGTAAAGGTAAGGGTAAGGGTAAGGGTAAGGGTAAGGGTAAGGGTAAGGGTAAGGGTAAGGGTAAGGGTAAGGGTAAGGGTAAGGGTAAGGGTAAGGGTAAGGGTAAGGGTAAGGGTAAGGGTAAGGGTAAGGGTAAGGGTAAGGGTAAGCTTAAGGGTAAAAGCAAAGGTAAGGGTAAGGGTAAGAGTAAGAGTAAGGGTAAGGGTAAGGGTAAGGGTAAGGGTAAAGGTAAGGGTAAGCCTAAGGGTAAAAGCAAGGGTAAGGGCAAGGGTAAGGGTAAGGGTAAGGGTAAGGGTAAGGGTAAGGTAAGGGTAAGGGTAAGGGTAAGGGTAAGGGTAAGGGTAAGGGTAAGGGTAAGGGTAAGGGTAAAGGTAAGGGTAAGGGTAAGGGTAAGGGTAAGGGTAAGGGAAAGGGTAAGGGTAAGGGTAAGCTTAAGGGTAAAAGCAAGGGTAAGGGTACCCTTACCCTTACCCTTACCCTTGCCCTTACCCTTACCCTTACCCTTACCCTTACCCTTACCCTTACCCTTACCCTTACCCTTACCCTTACCCTTACCCTTACCCTTACCCTTACCCTTACCCTTACCCTTACCCTTACCCTTACCCTTGCTTTTACCCTTAAGCTTACCCTTACCCTTACCCTTACCCTTACCCTCACCCTTACCCTTACCCTTACCCTTACCCTTACCTTTACCCTTACCCTTACCCTTACCCTTACCCTTACCCTTACCCTTACCCTTGCTTTTACCCTTAAGCTTACCCTTACCCTTACCCTTACCCTTACCCTTACCCTTACCCTTACCCTTACCCTTACCCTTACCCTTACCCTTACCCTTGCTTTTACCCTTAAGCTTACCCTTACCCTTACGCTCATCCTTACCCTAACCCTTATTCTTACCCTTACCCTTACCCTTACCCTTACCCTTACTCTTACCCTTACCCTTACCCTTACCCTTACCCTTACCCTTACCCTTACCCTTACCCTTGCTTTTACCCTTAAGCTTACCCTTACCCTTACCCTTACCCTTACCCTTACCCTTACCCTTACCTTACCCTTACCCTTACCCTTACCCTTACCCTTACCCTTACCCTTACCCTTACCCTTACCCTTACACTTACCCTTACCCTTACCCTTACCCTTACCCTTACCCTTACCCTTACCCTTACCCTTACCCTTACCCTTACCCTTACCCTTACCCTTACACTTACCCTTACCCTTACCCTTACCCTTACCCTTACCCTTACCCTTACCCTTACCCTTACCCTTACCCTTACCCTTACCCTTACCCTTACCCTCACCCTTACCCTTACCCTTACCCTTACCCTAACCCTTACCCTTATTCTTACTCTTACCCTTACCCTTACCCTTGCTTTTACCCTTAAGCTTACCCTTACCCTTACCCTTACCCTTACCCTTACCCTTACCCTTACCCTTACCCTTACCCTTACCCTTACAATTACCCTTACCCTTGCTTTTACCCTTAAGCTTACCCTTACCCTTACCCTTACCCTTGCTTTTACCCTTAAGCTTACCCTTACCCTAACCCTTACCCTTACCCTTACCCTTACCCTTACCCTTACCCTTACCCTTACCCTTACCCTTACCCTTACCCTTACCCTTACCCTTGCCCTTACCCTTACCCTTACCCTTGCTTTTACCCTTACCCTTGCTTTTACCCTTAAGCTTACCCTTACCCTTACCCTTACCCTAACCCTTGCTTTTACCCTTAGGCTTACCCTTACCTTTACCCTTACCCTTACCCTTACCCTTACCCTTACCCTTACCCTTGCTTTTACCCTTAAGCTTACCCTTACCCTTACCCTTACCCTTACCCTTACCCTTACCCTTACCCTTACCCTTACCCTTACCCTTACCCTTACCCTTACCCTTACCCTTGCTTTTACCCTTAAGCTTACCCTTACCCTTACCCTTACCCTTACCCTTACCCTTACCCTTACCCTTACCCTTACCCTTACCCTTACCCTTACCCTTACCCTTACCCTTACCCTTACCCTTACCCTTACCCTTACCTTTACCCTTAATCTTACCCTTACCCTTACCCTTACCCTTACCCTTACCCTTACCCTTACCCTTACCCTTATTCTTACTCTTACCCTTACCCTTTCCCTTGCTTTTACCCTTAAGCTTACCCTTACCCTTACCCATACCCTTACCCTTACCCTTACCCTTACCCTTACCCTTACCCTTACCCTTACCCTTATTCTTACTCTTACCCTTACCCTTACCCTTGCTTTTACCCTTAGGCTTACCCTTACCCTCACCCTTACCCTTATTCTTACTCTTACCCTTACCCTTACCCTTGCTTTTACCCTTAAGCCTACCCTTACCCTTACCCTTGCCCTTACCCTTACCCTTACCCTTACCCTTACCCTTACCCTTATCCTTATTCTTACCCTTATTCTTACCCTTAGGTAAGGGTAAGGGTAAAGGTAAGGGTAAGGGTAAGGGTAAGCTTAAGGGTAAAAGCAAGGGTAAGGGTAAGGGTAAGAGTAAGAATATGGGTAAGGGTAAGAGTAAGGTTAAGGGTAAGGGTAAGGGTAGGGGTAAGGGTAAGCTCAAGGGTAAAAGCAGGGGTAAGGGTAAGGGTAAGGGTAAGAGTAAGAATAAGGGTAAGGGTAAGGGTAAGGGTAAGGGTAAGCTTAAGGGTAATAGCAAGGGTAATGGTAAGGGTAAGAGTAAAAATAAGGGTAAGGGTAAGGGTGAGAGTAAGAGTAAGGGTAAGGGTAAGGGTAAGGGTAAGGGTAAGGGTAAGGGTAAGGGTAAGGGTAAGGGTAAGGGTAAGGGTAGGCTTAAGGGTAAAAGCAAGGGTAAGGGTAAGGGTAAGAGTAAGAATAAGGGTAAGGGTGAGGGTAAGGGTAAGCCTAAGGGTAAAAGCAAGGGTGAGGGTAAGGGTAAGAGTAAGAATAAGGGTAAGGGTAAGGGTAAGGGTAAGGGTAAGGGTAAGGGTAAGGGTATGGGTAAGGGTAAGGGTAAGGGTAAGGGTAAGGGTAAGGGTAAGGGTAAGGGTAAGGGTAAGGGTAAGAGTAAGGGTAAAAGCAAGGGTAAGGGTAAGGGTAAGGGTAAGGGTAAGGGTAAGGGTAAGGGTAAGGGTAAGGGTAAGGGTAAGGGTAAGGGTAAGGGTAAGGGTAAGGGTAAGGGTAAGGGTAAGAGTAAGGGTAAGGGTAAAGGTAAGGGTAAGGGTAAGGGTAAGCTTAAGGGTAAAAGCAAGGGTAAGGGTAAGGGTAAGGGTAAGGGTAAGGGTAAGGGTAAGGGTAAGGGTAAGGGTAAGCTTAAGGGTAAAAGCAAGGGTAAGGGTAAGGGTAAGAGTAAGAATAAGGGTAAGGGTAAGGGTAAGGGTAAGGGTAAGGGTAAGGGTAAGGGTAAGGGTAAGGGTAAGGGTAAGGGTAAGGGTAAGGGTAAGGGTAAGGGTAAGGGTAAGGGTAAGGGTAAGGGTAAGGGTAAGGGTAAGCTTTAGGGTAAAAGCAAGGGTAAGGGTAAGGGTAAGAGTAAGAATAAGGGTAAGGGTAAAGGTAAGGGTAAGGGTAAGGGTAAGGGTAAGGGTAAGGGTAATCTTAAGGGTAAAAGCAAGGGTAATGGTAAGGGTAAGAGTAAGAATAAGGGTAAGGGTAAGGGTAAGGTTAAGGGTAAGGGTAAGGGTAAGGATAAGGGTAAGGGTAAGCTTAAGGGTAAAAGCAAGTGTAAGGGTAAGGGTAGGAGTAAGAATAAGGCTAAGGGTAAGGGTAAGGGTAAGGGTAAGGGTAAGCTTTAGTGTAAAAGCAAGGGTAAGGGTAAGGGTAAGTGTGAGGGTAAGCTTAAGGGTAAAAGCACGGGTAAGGGTAAGGGTAAGAGTAAGAATAAGGGTAAGGGTAAGGGTAAGGGTAAGGGTACCCTTACCCTTACCCTTACCCTTACCCTTACCCTTACCCTTACCCTTACCCTTACCCTTACCCTTACCCTTACCCTTATTCTTACTCTTACCCTCACCCTTACCCTTGCTTTTACCCTTAAGCTTACCCTTACCCTTACCCTCACCCTCACCCTTACCCTTACCCTTACCCTTACCCTTACCCTTACCCTTACCCTTACCCTTACCCTTACCCTTACCCTTACCCTTACCCTTACCCTTACCCTTACCCTTACCCTTACCCTTACCCTTACCCTTACCCTTACCCTTACCCTTACCCTTACCCTTACCCTTACCCTTACCCTTACCCTTACCCTTACCCTTACCCTTACCCTTACCCTTACCCTTACCCTTACCCTTACCCTTACCCTTACCCTTACCCTTACCCTTACCCTTACCCTTACCCTTACCCTTACCCTTACCCTTACCCTTACCCTTACCCTTACCCTTACCCTTACCCTTACCCTTACCCTTACCTTTACCCTTACCCTTACCCTTACCCTTACCCTTACCCTTACCCTTACCCTTACCCTTACCCTTACCCTTACCCTTACCCTTACCCTTACCCTTACCCTTACCCTTACCCTTACCCTTACCCTTACCCTTACCCAAGGGAAAGGGTAAGGGTAAGGGTAAGGGTAAGGGTAAGGGTGAGGGTAAGCTTAAGGGTAAAAGCAAGGGTAAGGGTAAGGGTAAGGGTAAGGGTAAGGGTAAGGGTAAGGGTAAGGGTAAGGGTAAGGGTAAGGGTAAGGGTAAGGGTAAGGGTAAGGGTAAGGGTAAGGGTAAGGGTAAGGGTAAGGGTAAGGGTAAGGGTAAGGGTAAGGGTAAGGGTAAGGGTAAGGGTAAGGGTAAGGGTAAGGGTAAGGGTAAGGGTAAGGGTAAGGGTAAGGGTAAGGGTAAGGGTAAGGGTAAGGGTAAGGGTAAGGGTAATAAGGGTAAGGGTAAGGGTAAGGGTAAGGGTAAGGGTAAGGGTAAGGGTAAGGGTAAGGGTAAGGGTAAGGGTAAGGGTAAGGGTAAGGGTAAGGGTAAGGGTAAAAGCAAGGGTAAGGGTACGGGTAAGGGTAAGGGTAAGGGTAAGGGTAAGGGTAAGGGTAAGGGTAAGGGTAAGGGTAAGGGTAAGGGTAAGGGTAAGGGTAAGGGTAAGGGTAAGGGTAAGGGTAAGGGTAAGGGTAAGGGTAAGGGTAAGCTTAAGGGTAAAAGCAAGGGTAAGGGTGAGGGTAAGAGTAAGAATAAGGGTAAGGGTAAGGGTAAGGGTAAGGGTAAGGGTAAGGGTAAGGGTAAGGGTAAGGGTAAGGGTAATCTTAAGGGTAAAAGCAAGGGTAATGGTAAGGGTAAGATTAAGAATAAGGGTAAGGGTAAGAGTAAGCATAAGGGTGAGGGTAAGGGTAAGGGTAAGGGTGAGGGTAAGGGTAAGGGTAAGGGTAAGGGTAAGGGTAAGGGTAAGGGTAAGGGTAAGGGTAAGGGTAAGGGTAAGGGTAAGGGTAAGCTTAAGGGTAAAAGCAAGGGTAAGGGTAAGGGTAAGGGTAAGGGTAAGGGTAAGGGTAAGTGTAAGGGTAAGCTTAAGGGTAAGGGTAAGGGTAAGGATAAGGGTAAGGGTAATCTTAAGGGTAAAAGCTAGGGTAATGGTAAGGGTAAGATTAAGAATAAGGGTAAGGGTAAGAGTAAGAATAAGGGTAAGGGTAAGGGTAAGGGTAAGGGTAAGGGTAAGGGTAAGGGTAAGGGTAAGGGTAAGGGTAAGGGTAAGCTTAAGGGTAAAAGCAAGAATAAGGGTAAGGGTAAGGGTAAGGGTAAGGGTAAGGGTAAGGGTAAGGGTAAGGGTAAGGGTAAGGGTAAGGGTAAGGGTAAGGTACCCTTACCCTTATTCTTACCCTTACCCTTATTCTTACCCTTACCCTTAACCTTACCCTTACCCTTACCCTTACCCTTACCCTTACCCTTACCCTCACCCTTACCCTTACCCTTGCTTTTACCCTTACCCTTACCCTTACCCTTACCCTTACTCTTACTCTTACCCTTACCCTTACCCTTGCTTTTACCCTTAAGCTTACCCTTACCCTTGCTTTTACGCAAGGGTAAGGGTGAGGGTAAGGATAAGGGTAAGGGTAAGGGTAAGGGTAAGGGTGAGAGTAAGGGAAAGGGTAAGGGTAAGGGTAAGGGTAAGGGTAAGGGTAAGGGTAAGGGTAAGGGTAAGGGTAAGGGTAAGGGTAAGGGTAAGGGTAAGGGTAAGGGTAAGGGTAAGGTTAAGGGTAAGGGTAAGGGTAAGGGTAAGGGTAAAAGTAAGGGTAAGCCTAAGGGTAAAAGCAAGGGTAAGGGTAAGGGTAAGGGTAAGGGTAAGGGTAAGGGTAAGGGTAAGGGTAAGGGTAAGGGTAAGGGTAAGGGTAAGGGTAAGGGTAAGGGTAAGGGTAAGGGTAAGGGTAAGGGTAAGGGTAAGGGTAAGGGTAAGGGTAAGGGTAAGGGTAAGGTTAAGGGTAAG
Source organism: Myrrha octodecimguttata (assembly GCA_958510865.1). NCBI lineage: Eukaryota > Metazoa > Arthropoda > Insecta > Coleoptera > Coccinellidae > Myrrha > Myrrha octodecimguttata. Next base: position 29,172 of record CAUEHS010000795.1, read on the forward strand.
AGTAAGGGTAAGGGTAAGGGTAAGGGTAAGGGTAAGGGAAAGGGTAAGGGTAAGGGTAAGGGTAAGGGTAAGGGTAAGGGTAAGGGTTAGGGTAAGGGTAAGGTTAAATGTAAGGGTAAGGGTAAGGGTAAGGGTAAGGGTAAGGGTAAGGGTAAGCCTTAGGGTAAAAGCAAGGGTAAGGGTAAGGGTAAGGGTAAGGGTAAGGGTAAGGGTAAGGGTAAGGGTAAGGGTAAGGGTAAGGGTAAGGGTAAGGGTAAGGGTAAGGGTAAGGGTAAGAATAAGGGTAAGGGTAAGGGTAAGGATAAGGGTAAGAGTAAAGGATAAGGGTAAGAGTAAGGGTAAGGGTAAGGGTAAGGGTAAGGGTAAGGGTAAGGGTAAGGGTAAGGGTAAGGGTAAGGGTAAGGGTAAGGGTAAGGGTAAGGGTAAGGGTAAGGGTAAGGGTAAGGGTAAGGGTAAGGGTAAGGGTAAGAGTAAGAATAAGGGTAAGGGTAAGGGTGAGGGTAAGGGTAAGGGTAAGGGTAAGGGTAAGGGTAAGGGTAAGGGTAAGGGTAAGGGTAAGCGTAAGAATAAGGGTAAGGTAAGGGTGAGGGTAAGGGTAAGGGTAAGGGTAAGGGTAAGGGTAAGGGTAAGGGTAAGGGTAAGGGTAAGGGTAAGGGTAAGGGTAAGGGTAAGGGTAAGGGTAAGGGTAAGGGTAAGGGTAAGGGTAAGGGTAAGGGTAAGGGTAAGGGTAAGGGTAAGGGTAAGGGTAAGGGTAAGGGTAAGGTTGAGGGTAAAGGTAAGGGTAAGGGTAAGGGTAAGGGTAAGGGTAAAGGTAAGGGTAAGCTCAAGGGTAAAAGCAAGGGTAAGGGTAAGGGTAAGCTTAAGGGTAAAAGCAAGGGTTAGGGTTAGGGTAAGGGTAAGGGTAAGGGTAAGGGTAAGGGTAAGGGTAAGGGTAAGGGTAAGGGTAAGAGGGTAAGGGTAAGGGTAAAGGTAAGGGTAAGCCTAAGGGTAAAAGCAAGGGTAAGGGTAAGGGTAAGGGTAAGGGTAAGGGTAAGGGTAAGGGTAAGGGTAAGGGTAAGGGTAAGGGTAAGGGTTAAGGGTAAGCTTAAGGGTAAAAGCAAGGGTAAGGGTAAGGGTAAGGGTAAGGGTAAGGGTAAGGGTAAGGTAAGGGTAAGGGTAAGGGTAAGGGTAAGGGTAAGGGTAAGGGTAAGGGTAAGGGTAAGGGTAAGGGTAAAGGTAAGGGTAAGGGTAAGGGTAAAGGTAAGGGTAAGCCTAAGGGTAAAAGCAAGGGTAAGGGTAAGGGTGAGGGTAAGGGTAAGGGTAAAAGCAAGGGTAAGGGTAAGGGTAAGGGTAAGGGTAAGGGTAAGGGTAAGGGTAAGGGTAAGGGTAAGGGTAAGGGTTAGGGTAAGGGTAAGGGTAAGGGTAAGGGTAAGGGCAAGGGTAAAGGTAAGGGTAAGCCTAAGGGTAAAAGCAAGGGAAAGGGTAAGGGTAAGGGTAAGGGTAAGGGTAAGGGTAAGGGTAAGGGTAAGGGTAAGCTTAAGGGTAAAAGCAAGGGTAAGGGTAAGGGTAAGGGTAAGGGTAAGGGTAAGGCTTACCCTTACCCTTACCTTACCCTTACCCTTACCCTTAACCTTACCCTTGCTTTTACCCTTAAGCTTACCCTTACCCTTACCCTTACCCTTACCCTTAAGCTTACCCTTACCCTTACCCTTACCCTTACCCTTACCCTTGCTTTTACCCTTAAGCTTACACTTACCCTTACCCTTACCCTTACCCTTAAGCTTACCCTTACCCTTACCCTTACCCTTACCCTTACCCTTACCCTTGCTTTTACCCTTAAGCTTACCCTTACCCTTACCCTAAGTAAGGGTAAGGGTAAGGGTAAGGGTAAGGGTAAGGGTAAGGGTAAGGGTAAGGGTAAGGGTAAGGGTAAGGGTAAGCTTAAGGGTAAGGGTAAGGGTAAGGGTAAGGGGTAAGCCTAAGGGTAAAAGCAAGGGTAAGGGTAAGGGTAAGGGTAAGGGTAAAGGTAAGGGTAAGGGTAAGCTTAAGGGTAAAAGCAAGGGTAAGGGTAAGGCTAAGGGTAAGGGTAAGGGTAAGGGTAAGGGTAAGCTTAAGGGTAAAAGCAAGGGTAAGGGTAAGGGTAAGGGTAAGGGTAAGGGTAAGGGTAAGGGTAAGGGTAAAGGTGAGGGTAAGCCTAAGGGTAAAATCAAGGGTAAGGGTAAGGGTAAGGGTAAGGGTAAGGGTAAGGGTAAGGGTAAGGGTAAGGGTAAGGGTAAGGGTAAGGGTAAGGGTAGGGGTAAGAGTAAGGGTAAGGGTAAGCTTAAGGGTAAAAGCAAGGGTAAGGGTAAGGGTAAGGGTAAGGGTAAGGGTAAGGGTAAGGGTAAGGGTAAGGGTAAGCTTAAGGGTAAAAGCAAGGGTAAGGGTAAGGGTAAGGGTAAGGTAAGGGTAAGGGTAAGGGTAAGGGTAAGGGTAAGGGTAAGGGTAAGGGTAAGGGTAAGGGTAAGGGTAAGGGTAAGGGTAAGGGTAAGCTTAAGGGTAAAAGCAAGGGTAAGGGTAAGGGTAAGGGTAAGGGTAAGGGTAAGGGTAAGGGTAAGCTTAAGGGTAAGGGTAAGGGTAAGGGTAAGGGTAAGCTTATGGGTAAAAGCAAGGGTAAGGGTAAGGGTAAGGGTAAGGGTAAGGGTAAGCTTAAGGGTAAAAGCAAGGGTAAGGGTAAGGGTAAGGGTAAGAGTAAGGGTAAGGGTAAGGGTAAGCTTAAGGGTAAGGGTAAGGGTAAGAGTAAGCTTAAGGGTAAAAGCAAGGGTAAGGGTAAGAGTAAGGGTGAGGGTAAGGGTAAGGGTAAGGGTAAGGGTGAGCTTAAGGGTAAAAGCAAGGGTAAGGGTAAGGGTAAGGTTAAGGGTAAGGGTAAGGGTAAGGGTAAGGGTAAGGGTAAGCTTAAGGGTAAAAGCAAGGGTAAGGGTAAGGGTAAGGGTAAGGGTAAGGGTAAGGGTAAGGGTAAAGGTAAGGGTAAGCCTGAGGGTAAAAGCAAGGGTAAGGGTAAGGGTAAGGGTAAGGGTAAGAGTAAGGGTAAGGGTAAGGGTAAGGGTAAGCTTAAGGGTTAAAAGCAAGGGTAAGGGTAAGGGTAAGGGTAAGGGTAAGCCTAAGGGTAAAAGCAAGGGTAAGGGTAAGGGTAAGGGTAAGGGTAAGGGTAAGCTTAAGGGTAAAAGCAAGGGTAAGGGTAAGGGTAAGGGTAAGGGTAAGGGTAAGGGTAAGCTTAAGGGTAAAAGCAAGGGTGAGGGTAAGTGTAAGGGTAAGGGTAAGGGTTAGGGTAAGGGTAAGGGTAAGGGTAAGGGTAAGCTTAAGGGTAAAAGCAAGGGTAAGGGTAAGGTAAGGGTAAGGGTAAGGGTAAGGGTAAGGGTAAGGGTAAGGGTAAGGGTAAGGGTAAGCTTAAGGGTAAAAGCAAGGGTAAGGGTAAGGGTAAGGGTAAGGGTAAGGGTAAAGGTAAGGGTAAGCCTAAGGGTAAAAGCAAGGGTAAGGTAAGGGTAAGGGTAAGGGTAAGCCTAAGGGTAAAAGCAAGGGTAAGGGTAAGGGTAAGGGTTAGGGTAAGGGTAAGCTTAAGGGTAAAAGCAAGGGTAAGGGTAAGGGTAAGGGTAAGGGTAAGCCAAAGGGTGAAAGCAAGGGTAAGGGTAAGGGTAAGGGTAAGCTTAAGGGTAAAAGCAAGGGTAAGGGTAAGGGTAAGGGTAAGCGTAAGGGTAAGGGTAAGCTTAAGGGTAAAAGTAAGGGTAAGGGTAAGGGTAAGGGTAAGGGTAAAGGTAAGGGTAAGCCTAAGGGTAAAAGCAAGGGTAAGGGTAAGGGTAAGGGTAAGGGTAAGGGTAAGGGTAAGGGTAAGGGTAAGGGTAAGCTTAAGGGTAAAAGCAAGGGTAAGGGTAAGGCTAAGGGTAAGGGTAAGGGTAAGGGTAAGGGTAAGCTTAAGGGTAAAAGCAAGGGTAAGGGTAAGGGTAAGGGTAAGGGTAAGGGTAAGGGTAAGGGTAAGGGTAAGGGTAAAGGTGAGGGTAAGCCTAAGGGTAAAATCAAGGGTAAGGGTAAGGGTAAGGGTAAGGGTAAGGGTAAGGGTAAGGGTAAGGGTAAGGGTAAGGGTAAGGGTAGGGGTAAGAGTAAGGGTAAGGGTAAGCTTAAGGGTAAAAGCAAGGGTAAGGGTAAGGGTAAGGGTAAGGGTAAGGGTAAGGGTAAGCTTAAGGGTAAAAGCAAGGGTAAGGGTAAGGGTAAGGGTAAGGGTAAGGGTAAGGGTAAGGGTAAGGGTAAGGGTAAGGGTAAGGGTAAGGGTAAGGGTAAGGGTAAGGGTAAGGGTAAGGGTAAGGGTAAGGGTAAGGGTAAGGGTAAGCTTAAGGGTAAAAGCAAGGGTAAGGGGTAAGGGTAAGGGTAAGGGTAAGGGTAAGGGTAAGGGTAAGCTTAAGGGTAAGGGTAAGGGTAAGGGTAAGGGGTAAGCTTATGGGTAAAAGCAAGGGTAAGGGTAAGGGTAAGGGTAAGGGTAAGGGTAAGCTTAAGGGTAAAAGCAAGGGTAAGGGTAAGGGTAAGGGTAAGAGTAAGGGTAAGGGTAAGGGTAAGCTTAAGGGTAAGGGTAAGGGTAAGAGTAAGCTTAAGGGTAAAAGCAAGGGTAAGGGTAAGAGTAAGGGTAAGGGTAAGGGTAAGGGTAAGGGTGAGCTTAAGGGTAAAAGCAAGGGTAAGGGTAAGGGTAAGGTTAAGGGTAAGGGTAAGGGTAAGGGTAAGGGTAAGGGTAAGGGTAAGGGTAAGCTTAAGGGTAAAAGCAAGGGTAAGGGTAAGGGTAAGGGTAAGGGTAAGGGTAAGGGTAAGGGTAAGGGTAAAGGTAAGGGTAAGCCTGAGGGTAAAAGCAAGGGTAAGGGTAAGGGTAAGGGTAAGGGTAAGAGTAAGGGTAAGGGTAAGGGTAAGGGTAAGCTTAAGGGTAAAAGCAAGGGTAAGGGTAA